>SJYH01007186.1:7213-61931 GCA_006408735.1 Sylvicapra grimmia
GCCTCATCTTGCATGGAGACATGCACGTCCGCTTTCCTACTGAGCTGTAGCTGCAGTGTCAGGCTTCCCATCGAGTTGACACAGGGATCTGTGGCTTTCCCTCGAGGCTTTCCCACAGGGATGTCACATGAGCCACCGTGGTGTGAGTCGATACTTGGTGTGACAGCTGAGGCAGCGCAGTGAAATCAGGTTCGTCTGGAGTGGACTGAGACATTGTGGGTCTTTTGTAATGGGGCAATGACCCTGGATTCCTCTCGACATTCCTATTGAGAGTGCCTAATCTAGAGTTGCGACGGGAACGCCGGGAATCCTTTCCCAATGAGGCAGGTAAAGGAAATCTCATCTCGAGCAGAGGAGGGGAAAACGGGGCTCCTCTTGACTTTGGTGGGACTCGCGGTGTTCCTCTCGAGTGGAGACGGGTATGTCGGGGGTCTTCTTGAGTTGCTGCAAGGGTGTGAAGGACAGTTTCGAGGTTCAAGAGGGAAGGTGTGATTTCCCTCGAGACGCCACAGTGGAAAAGGGCCTCACCTTGTCTGGAGGGGAGAATCTCCTGGTTTTTCTCGAGTTGCGGCAGGTCCCTCTCAAGTTACGATGGGAACCGCAGGGACCCGCTCGTGTGGTCTCAGGAAAGGCCAGTCTCCGTGCGAGTTCAGAAGGGCCCCTCGGGATTCCTCTCCAGTCGGTGCCAGGTCCTTAGTCCCTGTCTGGAGCCGAAGCTGGAACCTGAGGTTTCCTCTCCAGTGCTCACATGGATCGTGGGGTTCTTCTGGAGTCTCCCAAGGGAAGTCAGGCCTCATCTCCTGTGGTTACACGCACGTCCGCTTTCCTCCCGAGCTGTAGCAGCAGTGTCAGGCTTCCCGTCGAGTTGACCCAGGGATCTATGTCTTTCCTTCGAGATGCAACAGGGCTGTGGTATGAGCCACCGTGGTGTGAGGCGATACGCGGGTGACATTCAAGGTAGTGCAGGGAAATCAGGTTCATCTGGAGTGGACTGAGACATCTGGGAGACTTTTAGTATGTTGGCATGACCCCTGGAGATCTCTGCTTTCCTACTGAGAATGCCACCTCTTGATATGTGACGGGAATGGCTGGATTCCTTTCCTGACAAAGCAGGGAAAGCGACCCTCATCTCGAGCTCAAGGTGGGGAAACGGAGTTCCTGCTGAGTTGTGCCGGGACCCTCGGTGCTCCTCCCGCCTGGGGATGGGTATTTCGGGTAACTTCTTGAGTTGCAGCAAGGGTGAGTAGGATCATTGCGAGGTTCAAGAGGGAAGACGTGATTTCCCTCGAGACACCACAGCAGAAAAGGCCGTCATCTCCCCTCCAGGGCAGACCCTCCTGGTTTTTCTCGAGTTGCGGCAGGCCCCTCTCAAGTTACGATAGGGACCTCAGGGACACGCTGCCTGGCCTCAGGAAGGACCAGTCTCCATGAGATTGTGAGGGGCCCCTCAGGATTCCTCTCCAGTCAGTGTAGGGTCCTAGATCCTCATCTGGAACTGCAGCCAAAACCTGAGGTTTCCTCTCCAGTGCTCACATGGATCTTGGGGTTCCTCTGGAGTCTCCACAGGAGAGTCAGGACTCTTCTCGAGTGGAGACATATACGTCCGCTTTCCTCCCGAGCTGTAGCAGCAGTGTCGGGCTTCCCGACGAGTGGACACAGGGACCTCTGTCTTTCCCTCGAGATGCCACAGGGCTGTGGCACAAGCCTCCGTGGTGTGAGGTGATACGTGGGTGACACTCGAGGTAGTGCAGGGAAATCAGTTTCATCTGGAGTGGACTGAGACATCTGGGGACTTTTAGTATATTGGCACGACTCCTGGAGTTCTCAGCTTTCCTGTTGAGAGCACCACCTCTTGAGATGTGATGGGAACGGAGGGAATAATTTCCCGACGATGCAGGGAAATGGACCCTCATCTCGAGCTCATGACGGGGACACGGGGCTCCTTCTGAGCTGTGCCGGGACTCTGGGTGTTCCTCGCACATGGGAATGGGTATGTCGGGGAATTTCTTGAATTACAGTAAGGGTGGGAAGGATCCTTGTGAGGTTCAAGATGGAAGGCATAATTTCTCTCGAGACACCACAGCAGAAAACGGCTTCATCTCGAATGCAGGGGAGAACCTCCTGGTTTTTCTCAAGTTGCAGCAGGTCCCTTTAGAATTACGACGGGGACCTCAGGGACGTGCTGGCGTGGCCTCAGGAAAGATCAGTGTCCATGAGAGTTGCGAGGGGCCCCTCGGGATTCCTCTCCAGTCAGTGTCGGGTCCTAGGTCCTCATCTGGAACTGAGGCCAGAACCTGACGTTTCCTCTCCAGTGCTGACATGGATCTTGGGGTTCCACTGGAGTCTCCACAGGAGAGTCAGGACTCTTCTCGAGTGGAGACATACCCGTCCATTTTCCTCCTGAGCTGTAACAGCAGTGTCAGGCTTCCCGATGAGTGGACATAGGGATCTGTGGCTTTCCCTCGATGTGCCACAGGGCTGTCACACGTGCCCCCATGGTGTGATTCAATGCTCGGGGTGAACTTCGAGGCAGGGCAGGGAATTCAGGTTCATCTGGAGTAGACTGAGACATTTGGGAGACTTTTGGAATGGTGGCAAGACCCCTGGAGTTCCTCTCGACGTTCCTGTTGAGAGCACGTCCTCTTGCTGTGCAACAGAAATGCCAGAATCCTTTCCCGATGAAGCAGGGATATGAAGCCTCATCTGGACTGGAGGAAGGGGAAAGGTGGCTCCTCTTGAGTTGTGGTGGGACCCTCAGTGTTCCTCTAGAGTGGTGACGGGTATGACGGGGAACTTATTGACTTGCAGCAAGGGCGTGAAGGACCCTTTGAGGTTCCGGAGAGAAGGCGTGATTTCTCTCAGGATGCTGCATCAGAAAACGGCCTCATCTCGCCTGGAGGGGAAAACCTCCTCATTTTTCTTGAGTCGCGGCAGGTCCCTCTCAACTTATGATGGGGACGTCAGGGATCTACTCACGTGGCCTCAGGAAAGGCCTGTTTCTGTGCCAGTTGAAATGGTCTCCTCAGGATTACTCTCCAGTCGGTGCCGGGTCCTAAGTCCCCATCTGGAGCCGAAGCTGGAACCTGAGGTTTCCTCTCCAGTGCTGGCATGGATCTTGGGGTTCCTCTGGAGTCTCCCCAGGGAAGTAAGACCTCACCTCCTGTGGTTATATGCACTTCNAAGTCCCCATCTGGAGCCGAAGCTGGAACCTGAGGTTTCCTCTCCAGTGCTGGCATGGATCTTGGGGTTCCTCTGGAGTCTCCCCAGGGAAGTAAGACCTCACCTCCTGTGGTTATATGCACTTCTGCTTTCCTCTCGAGCTGTAGCAGCAGGGCCAGGCTTTGCATTGTGTTGACCCAGGGATCTCTGTCTTTCCCTCGAGATGCCACAGGGCTGTGCCACGAGCCTCCGTGGTGTGAGGCGATACAAGGGTGACACTCGAGGTAGTGCAGGGAAATCAGTTTCATGTGGAGTGGACTGAGACATCTGGGGGACTTTTAGTATGTTGGTACGACCCCGGAGATCTCGGCTTTCCTGTTGAGATTGCCACCTCTTGACATGCGTCGGGAACGGTGGGAATCCTTTCCTGACGAAGCAGGGAAAGGGAACCTCATCTCGAGCTCACGAAGGGGAAGAAGGGCCCCTCCTGAGTTGTGCTGGGACCCTCGGTGTTCCTCCCGTGTGGGGTCGGGTATGTTGGGGAACTTCTTGAGTTGCAGCAAGGCTGGGAAGGACCCTTGCGAGGTTCAAGAGGGAAGGCGTGATTTTGCTCGAGACGCCGCAGCAGAAAATGGCCTCATCTCGCCTGCATGGGAGACCCTCCTGGCTTTTCTCAATTTGCGGCAAGTCCCTCTTGAGTTATGACGAGTACCTCAGGGACCCGCTGGCGTGACCTCAAGAAAGGCCAGTCTCCATGTGAGTTGAGAGGGCCTCTCGGGATTCCTCTCCAGTCGGTGCCTGGTCCCAAGTCCCCATGGTGCTCTCCAGTGCTGGCATGGATCTTGGGGTTCCTCTGGAGTCTCCACAGGAGAGTCAGGACTCTTCTCAAGTGCAGACATACACGTCCGTTTTCCTCCTGAGCTGTAGCAGCAGTGTCAGGCATCCCGACGAGTGGACACAGGAATCTGTGGCTTTCTCTCGAGGTGCCACAGGGCGAAGCATGTGCCACCGTAGTGTGATTCGTTGCTCAGAGTGACCTTCGAGACAGGGCAGGGAAATCAGGCTCATCTGTGGTGGACTGAGACTTTTGGGGTTCTTTTGGATTGGTGGCACGACCCCTGGAGTTCATCTCGACTTTCCTGTTGGGAGCACGTCCTCTTGCTATGCGACGGGAATGCCAGAATTCTTTCCCAACGAAGCAGGGAAAGGAAGCTTCATCTGGAGCATAGGAGGGGAAAAGGGGGCTCCTCTAGAGCTGTGGTGGGACCCTCAGTGTTCCTTTGGAGTGGAGACGGGTATTTCAGGGAACTTCTTGAGTTGCAGCAAGGGTTTGAAGGCCCCTTTGAGGTTCAGGAGGGAAGGTGTGATTTCACTCGAGACGCCCCAGCAGAAAAGGGCCTCATCTCGCCTGCAGGGGAGAACCTCCTGGTTTTTCTCGAGTTGTGGCAGGTCCCTCTCAAGTTAAGACGGGGACTTCAGGGACCCGCTCGCGTGGCCACAGGAAAGGCCAGTCTCCGTGTGAGTTGAGAGGGGCTCCTCAGGATTCCTCTCCAGTTGGTGCCAGGTCCTAGGTCCCCATCTGGAGGTGAAGCTGGAACCTGAGTTTTCCTCTCCAGTGCTGGCATGGAACTTTGGGTTCATCTGGAGTCTCCCCAGAGGAGTCAGGCCTCATCTCCTGTGGTTGCATGAACGTCCACTTTTCTCCCGAGCTGTAGCTGCAGTGTCAGGCTTCCCGTTGAGTTGACCCCGGGATCTCTGTCTTTCCCTCGAGATGCCACAGGCCTGTGGCCTGAGCCACCGTGGTGTGAGGCAATACGCAGGTGACACTCGAGGTAGTGCAGGGAAATCAGATTCATCTGGAGTGGACTGAGACATCTGGGGGACTTTTAGTATGTTGGCACGACCCCTGGAGATCTCGGCATTCCTGTTGAGAGTGCCACCTCTAGAGATGCGATGGGAAAGGCGGGAATCCTTTCCCAACAAAGCAGGGAAAGGGACTCTCATCTCAAGCTCACGAGGGGGAAACGGGGAACTTCTGAGTTGTGCCGGGACCCTCGGTGTTCCTCCCGCATGGGAAAGGGTATGTCGGGAAACTTCTTGAGTTGCAGCAAGGGTGGGAAGGACCCTTGTGAGTTTCAAGAGGGAAGGGGTGATTTCCCTCGAGATGCCACAGCAGAAAAGGGCCTCCTCACGTCTGCAGGGGAGAACTTCCTGGTTTTTCTTGAGTTGCAGCAGGTCACTCTCGAGTTACAACGGGGACCTCAGGGAACCGCTGGCATGGCCTCAGGAAAGACTACTCTCCATGCAAGTTGAGAGGGGCCCCTCGGGATTTCTCTCCAGTTGGTGCCGGGTCCTAAGTCCCTGTCTGGAGCCGAAGCTGGAACATGAGGTTTCCTCTCCATTGCTGGCATGGATCTTGGGGTTCCTCTGGAGTCTCTCCAGGGGAGTCAGGCCTCGTCTCCTGTGGTTGCTTGCACGTCCGCTTTCCTCTCGAGTTGTAGCGGCAGTGTCAGGCTTCCTGTCGAGTTGACCCAGGGATCTCTGTCTTTCCCTCGAGAGGCCACAGGGCTGTGGCATGAGCCACCCTGGTGTGTGGCGATAGGCGGGCACCACCCCTTGAGTGTCAGGCTTCCCATCGAGTTCACACAGGGACCTCTGTCTTTCCCTCGAGATGCCACCTGGCTATGGCACGAACTACCGTGATATGAGGTGATACACGGGTGTTTCTCGAGGCTGGGCAGGGAATTCAGGTTCATCTGGAGTGGACTGAGACATCTGGGGGACTTTAAGTATGTTGGCACGACCCCTGGAGATCTCGTCTTTCCTTTTGAAAGCCCCACCTCTTGAGATGCCACAGGAACGGCGGGAATCCTTTCCCGACGAAGCAGGTAAAGGAACCCTCATCTCAAGCTCACAAGGGAGAAACGTGGCTCCTCTTGAGTTGTGCCGGGATCCTCGGCGTTCCTCCTGGGTTGGGACAGGTATGTCGGTGAACTTCATGAGCTGCAGCAAGGGTAGGAAGGACCCTTCCGAGTTTCAAGAGGGAAGGCGTGATTTCCCTCAAGACACTGCAGCAGAAAAGGGCCTCCTCTCGCCTCTAGGGGAGAACCTCCTGGTTTTTCTCGAGTTACAGTAGGTCCCTCTGGAGTTACGACAACGACCTCAGGGACCCACTGACGTGCCCTCAGGAAAGGCCAATCTCCATGCGAGTTGCAAGGGGCCCCTCGGGATTCCTCTCCAGTCATTGTCGGGTCTGAGGTCCTCGTCTGGAACTCCGGCCAGAACCTGAGGTTTCCTCTCCAGTGCTGACATGGATATTCAGGTTCCTCTGGAGTCTGCACAGGAGAGTCAGGACTCTTCTCAAGTGGAGACATACACGTCCGTTTTCCTCCCAAGCTGTTGCAGCAGTGTCAGGCTTACCGACGAGTTGACACAGGGATCTGTGGCTTTCCCTTGAGGTGCCACAGGGATGATGCAGATGCCACCGTGGTGTGATTCGATGCTCAGGGTGACCCTTTGAGGCAGGGCAGGGAAATCAGGTTCATCTGCAGTGGACTGAGACATTTGGGGGTCTTTTGGAATGGTGGCATGATCCCTGGAGTTCCTCTCGACTTTCCTGTTGAGAGCACGCCTTCTTGCTGTGCAACGGGAATGCCAGAATCCTTTCCTGTCGAAGCAGGGATAGGATCCCTCATTGGGAGTGGAGGAGGGGGAAAGGGGGCTCCTCTTGAGTTGTGGTGGGACCCTCAGTGTTCCTCTCGAGTGGAGATGGTTATGTCAGGGAACTTCTTGAGTTGCAGCAAGGCTGTGAAGGACCCTTTGAGGTTCAGGAGGGAAGGCCAGTTTTCTCTTGGGATGCCGCAGCAGAAAACGGTGTCATCTCGCCTGGAGGGGAGAACCTCTTGGTTTTTCTCGAGTTTCAGCAGGTCCCTCTCGAGTTACAACAGGGACCTAAGGTACCCACTCGTGTGGCCTCAGGAAAGGCCAATCTCCATGCAAGTTGAGAGGGGCTCCTCGGCATTCCTCTCCAGTCGGTGCCGGGTCCTAAGTCCCCGTCTGGAGCCGATGCTGGAACCTTAGTTTTGCTCTCCAGTGCTAGCATGGAACTTCGGGTTCAACTGGAGTCTCCCCAGGGGAGTCAGGCCTCATCTCCTGTGGTTGCATGCATGTCCACTTTTCTCCCGAGCTCTAGCTGTAGTGTCAGGCTTCCCATCGACTTGACCCAGGGATCTCTGTCTTTCCCTCGAGATGCCACAGACCTGTGGCACGAGCCACCGTGGTGTGAGGCGATATGCGGGTTACACTCGAGGTAGTGCAGGGAAATCAGGTTCATCTGGAGTGGACTGAGACATCTGAGGGACTTTTAGTATGTTGGCATGACCCGTGGAGATCTCGGCTTTCCTGTTGAGAACGCCACCTCTTGAGATGCGATGCAAAAGCGGGGAATCCTTTCCCGACAAAGCAGGGAAAGGGACCCTCATCTCGAGCTCACGATGGGGAAACAAGGCTCCTCCTGAGTTGTGCTGGGACCCTCAGTATTCCTCCTGCATGGGGTTGGGTATGTCGGGGAACTTCTTGAGTTCCAGCAAGGGTGGGAAGGACCCTTGCGAGGTTCAAGAGGAATGGCGTGATTTCCCTCGAGACGCCGCAGCAGAAAAGGGCCTCAGCTCGCCTGCAGGGGAGAACCTCCTGGTTTTCCTCGAGTTGCGACAGGTCCCTCTCGAGTTACGATGGGACCTCAGGGACCCGCTGGCATGGCCTCAGGAAAGACCAGTGTCCATGCAAGTTGCGAGGGGCCCCTCGGGAATCCTCTCCAGTCAGTATTGGGTCCCAGGTCCTTGTCCTGATCTGCAACCAGAACCTCAGGTTTCCTCTCCAGTGCTGACATGGAACTTGGGGTTTCACNGCCCCTCGGGAATCCTCTCCAGTCAGTATTGGGTCCCAGGTCCTTGTCCTGATCTGCAACCAGAACCTCAGGTTTCCTCTCCAGTGCTGACATGGAACTTGGGGTTTCACTGAACTCTCCACAGGAGAGTCAGGGCTCTTCTCGAGTGGAGACATACATGTCAGTTTTCCTCCCGAGCTGTAGCAGAAGTGTCAGGCTTCCCTACGAGTTGACACAGGGATCTGTGGCTTTCCCTAGAGGTGCCACAGGGCTGTCACACGTGCCACCATGGTATGATTCAATGCTCGTGGTGACCTTCGAGGCAGGGCAGGGAAATCACTTTCATCTGCAAAGGGCTGAGGCATTTGGGGATCTTTTGGAATGATGGCACGACCCCTGGAATTCCTCTTCACATTCCTGTTGAGAGCACGTCCTCTTGCTGTGCCTCAGGGATGCCAGAATCCTTTCCCAACGAAGCAGTGAAAGGAAACCTCATCGGGAGTGGAGGAGGAGGAAAGGGGGCCCCTCTTGAGTTGTGGCGGAACACGCAGTGTTCCTCTCAAGTGGAGACGGGTTTGTCGCAAAACTTCTGGAATGGCAGCAAGAGTGTATAGGACCCTTTGAGGTTCAGAAGGGAAGGCGTGATTTCTCTCGTTATATCACAACAGAAAACGGCCTCTTCTCGCCTGGAGAGGAAAACCTCCTGGTTTTTATCGAGTTGCGACAGGTCCCTCTTGAGTTACGAGAGGGCCCTCAGGCACCTGCTCGCGTGTCTTAGGGAAAGGACAGTCTCCGTGCGAGTTGCATTGGGTCCCTTGGGATTCCTCTCCAGTCGGTTCTGGGTCCTAAGTCCCCATCTGGAGCCGAAGCTGGAACCTGAGGTTTCCTCTCCAGTGCTGGCATGGATCTTGGGGTCCCACTGGAGTCTCCCTAGGGGAGTCAGTCCTCATCTCCTGTGGTTACATGCACATCCGCTTTCCTCCAGCNAGGTTTCCTCTCCAGTGCTGGCATGGATCTTGGGGTCCCACTGGAGTCTCCCTAGGGGAGTCAGTCCTCATCTCCTGTGGTTACATGCACATCCACTTTCCTCCAGCGCAGTAGCAGCAGTGTTAGTCTTCCCATTGAGTTGACCCAGGGATCTCTCTTTCCCTCGAGTTGCCACCAGGCTGTGGCACGTGCCACCATGGTGTGAGGCGAAACGTGGGAGACATTCGAGGTAGTGCAGGGAAATCAGGTTCATCTGGAGTGCACTGAGACATCTGGGGGACCTTTAGTATGTTGGCACGACCCCTGGAGATCTTGGCTTTCCTGATGAGTGCCACCTCTTGAGATGCGACGGGAACGGCGGGAATCCTTTCCCGACGAAACACAGAAAGAACCCAAATCTCAAGCTCATGAGGGGGAAACGGGGCTCCTCCTAAGATGTGCCAGGATCCTCGGTGTTCCTCCCGCATGGGGACGGGTATGTCAGGGAACTTCTTGAGGTACAGCAAGGGTGGTAAGGACCCATGCGAGGTTCAAAGGGAAGGTGTGATTTCGCTTGAGACGCCGCAGCAGAAAAGGGCCTCATCTCTCCTGCAGTGAAGAACCTCCTGGTTTTACTCGAGTTGCAGCATATCCCTATCGAGTTAAGACAGGGACCTCAGGGAACCGCTCATGTGGCCTCAGGAAAGACCAGTCTCCATGCGAGTTGCGAGGGGTCTCTCGGGATTCCTCTCCAGTCAGTTTTGGGTCCTAGGTTCTCATCTGGAACTGCAGCCAGAACCTGAGGTTTTCTCTCCAGTGCTGGCATCGATCTTGGGGTTCCTCTGGAGTCTCCCCAGGGGAGTCAGGCCTCGTCTCCTGTGGTTACATGCACGTCCGCGTTCCTCCCGAGCTGTAGCAGCAGTGTCAGGCTTCCCAACGAGTTGACACAGGGATCTGTGGCNCCCAGGGGAGTCAGGCCTCGTCTCCTGTGGTTACATGCACGTCCGCGTTCCTCCCGAGCTGTAGCAGCAGTGTCAGGCTTCCCAACGAGTTGACACAGGGATCTGTGGCTTTCCCTCGAGCTGCCACAGGGCTGTGGCATGGGCCACCATGGTGTGATTCGATGCTCTGGGTGACGTTCGAGGCAGGGCAGGGAAATCAGGTTCATCTGGAGTGGACTGAGACATTTGGGGGTCTTTTGGACTGGTGGAATGACCACTTGAGATCCTCTCTACTTTCCTGTTGTGAGCATGTACTCTTGCTGTGCGACGGGAATGCCAGAATCCTTTCCCGACAAAGCAGGGAAAGGAACCCTCATCTGGAGTGGAGGAGGGGGAAACGGGGCTCCTCCTGAATTGTTCCAGGACCCTCGGTGTTCCTCCCACGTGGTGACGGGTATGTCGGGGGACTTCTTGTGTTGCAGCAATGGTGGGAAGTACCCTTGCGAGGTTCAAGAGGGAAGGCATGATTTCCCTCGAGATGCCCCAGCAGAAAAGGGCCAAGTTGTGGCACGTCCCTCTTGAGCTAGGACGGGGACCTCAGCGACCCGCTGGCCTGGCCTCAGGAAAGACCAGTCTCCATGAGAGTTACGATGGGCCCCTCGGGATTCCTCTCCAGTCAGCATTGGGTCCTAGGTCCTCGTCTGGAACTGTCTCCAGAAACTGAGGTTTCCTCTCCAGTGCTGACATGGATCTTGGGTTTCCTCTGGAGTCTCCACAGGAGAGTCAGATCTCTTCTCGAGTGGAGACATACACGTCTGTTTTCCTCCCAAGCTGTAGCAGCAGTGTCAGGTTTCCAGAAGAGTTGACACAGGGATCTGTGGCTTTCCCTCGAAGTGCCACAGGGCTGACGCACGTGCCACTGGGGTGTGATTCGATGATGGGTGTGACTGTCGAGGCAGGACGGGGAAATCAGGTTCACCTGAAGTGAACTGAGACATTAGGGGGACTTTTGGAATGGTGGCACGACCCCTTCTGTTCCTCTCGAATTTCCTGTTGAGAGCACGCCCTCTTGCTGTGCTACAGGAACACCAGAATCCTTTCCTGACGAAGCAGGGAATGGAACCCTCACCTGGAGAGGAGGAGGCGGAAAGGGGGCTCCTCTTGAGTTGTGTGAGACCCTCAGTGATCCTCTTGAGTGGAGACGGGTATGTCGGGGAACTTCTTGAGTTGCAGCAAGTGTGTGAAGGACCCTTTGAGGTTCCGGAGGGAAGGCGTGGTTTCTCTCGGGATGCCGAAGCAGAAAACGGCCTCATCTCACCTGGAGGGGTGAACCTCCTGGTTTTTCTTGAGTTGCGGCAGGTTCCTCTCGAGTTACGTCGGGGACCTCAGGGACCCACTCGCATGGACTCAGGAAAGGCCAGTCTCTGTGCGAGTTTCGAGGGGCCCCTTGGGATTCCCCTCCAGTCGGTGCTGGGTCCTAAGTCCCCGTCTGGAGTCGAAGCAGGAACCTGAGGTTTCCTCTCCAGTCCTGGCATGGATCTTGGGATTCCTCTGTAGTCTCCCAGGGGTGTCACGCCTCATCCCCTGTAGTTACATGCACGTCAGCTTTGCTCCCGAGCTGTAGCAGCAGTGTCAGGTTTCCCATCGAGTTTACCCTGGGATCTCTGTCTTTCCCTCGAGATGCCACAGGGCTGTGGCATGAGCCACCATGGTGTGAGGCGATACGCAGTGACACTCGAGGTAGTGCAGGGAAATCAGGTTCATCTGGCATGGACCAAGACATCGTGGGGATTTTAGTATGTTGGCACGAAACCTGGAGATATTGGCTTTCCTGTTGAGAGCACCATCTCTTGAGATGCGACGGGAATGGCGGGAATCCTTTCCCTACGAAGCAGGGAAAGGGACCCTCATCTTGAACTCACGAGGGCAAAATGGGGCTCCTCCTGAGTTGTGCCGGGACCTTCGGTGTGCCTCATGCGTGGGGACAGGTATGTTGACGAACTTCTTGAGCTGCAGCAAGGGTGGGAAGGACCCTTGCAAGGTTCAAGAGGGAAGGCGTGATTTCCCTGGAGGCGCCACAGCAGAAATGGGCCTCATCTCACCTGCAGGGGAGAACCTCCTGGTTTTTCTCGAGTAGCGGCAGGTCCCTCTCAAGTTATGATGGGGACCTCAGGGATCCGCTGGCGTGCCCTCAGGAAAGACCAGTCTCCATGCAAGTTGCGAGGGGCCCCTCGGGATTCCTCTCCAGTCATTATCGGGTCCTAGGTCCTTGTCTGGAACTGTGGCCAGAAATTGAGTTTTTCTCTCCAGTGTTGACATGGATCTTGGAGTTCCTCTGGAGTCTCCACAGGAGAGTGGAGACATAGACGTCCGTTTCCTCCCGAGCTGTAGTAGCAGTGTCAGGCTTCCTGAAGAGTTGACACAGGGATCTCTGGCTTTCCCTCGAAGTGCCACAGGGCTGACGCACGTGCCATCATGGTGTGATTCGATACTCGGTGTGACCGTGGAGGCAGGGCGGGGAAATCAGGTTCACCTGGAGTGGACTGAGACATTTGGGGGTCTTTTGGAATCGTGGCACGAACCCTTCAATTTCTCTCTGCTTTCCTGTTGAGAACACATCCTCTCGCTGTGCGACGGGAATGCCAGAATCCTTTCCCGATGAAGCAGGGAAAGGAACCCTCCTCTGGAGTGGAGGAAGCAGAAAGGGGGCTCCTCTTGAGTTGTGGCGAGACACTCAGTGTTCCTCTCAAGTGGAGATGGGTATGTTGGGGAATTTCTTGAGTTGCAGCAAAGGTGTGAAGGACCCTTTGAGGTTCAGGAGGGAAGGCATGATTTCTCTCAGGATGCCGCAGCAAAAAACGGCCTCATCTGCCCTGGAGCAGAGAACCTCCTGGTTTTTCTCGAGTTGTGGCAGGTCCCTCTCGAGTTACGATGGGGACCTCAGGGATCCGCTTGCGTGGCCTCAGGAATGGCCANCATGATTTCTCTCAGGATGCCGCAGCAAAAAACGGCCTCATCTGCCCTGGAGCAGAGAACCTCCTGGTTTTTCTCGAGTTGTGGCAGGTCCCTCTCGAGTTACGATGGGGACCTCAGGGATCCGCTTGCGTGGCCTCAGGAATGGCCAGTCTCCGTGCGAGTTGCGATGGGCCCCTCTGTATTCCTCTCAAGTCGGTGCTGGGTCCTAAGGCCCCGTCTGTATCCGAAGCTGCAACCTGAGGCTTCCTCTCAGTGCTGGCATGGATCTTGGGGTTCCTCTGGATCCTCCCCAGGGGAGTCAGGCCTCGTCTCCTGTTTTTATATGTACTTCTGCTTTCCCCCCGAGCTGTAGCAGCAATGTCAGGCTTCCCGTCGAGTTGACCCAGGGATCTCTGTCTTTCCCTCGAGATGCCACCGGGCTGTGGCATGAGCCACCGTGGTGTTAGGCGATACGCGGGTGACAATCGAGGTAGTTCTGGGAAATCAGGTTCGTCGGGAGTGGACTGAGACATCTGGGAGAGTTATAGTATGTTAGCACGATCCCTGGAGATCTCGGCTTTCTGGTTGAGAGTGCCACCTCTTGAGATGCGACAGGAACGGCTGGAAACCTTTCCTTACGAATCAGGGAAAGGAACCCTCATCTCGAGCTCATGAGGTGGAAACGGGGCTCCTCTTGAGCTGTGCCAGGACCCTCTGTGTTTCTCACGCTTGGGGACGGCTTTGTTGGGGAACTTCTTGAGTTGCAGCAAGGGTGGGAAGGACCCTTGCGAGGTTCAAGAGGGAAGGCATGATTTCCCTCGAGAAGCCACAGCAGAAAAGGGCCTCCTCTCGCCTGCAGGGGAGAATCTCCTGGTTTTTCTCGAGTTGTGGCAGGTCCCTCTCGAGTTACGACGGGGACCTCAGGGACCCATTGGCGGGGCCACAGGAAAGACCAGTCTCCATGCGAGTTGTGAGGTGCCCCTCAGGATTCCTCTCCAGTCAGTGTCGAGTCCTAGGACCTCGTCTGGAAATGTGGCCAGAACCTGAGGTTTCCTCTCCAGTGCTGACATGGATCTTGGGGTTCCTCTGGAGTCTCCACAGGGGAGTCAGGACTCTTCTCGAATGGAGACATACATGTCCGTTTTGCTCCCAAGCTGTAGCAGCAGTGTCATGATTCCCGACGGGTTGACACAGGGATCTGTGGCTTTCCCTCGAGGTGCCACAGGGTTGTCGCACGTGCCACCGTGGTGTGATTCGATGGTCGTGGTGATCTTCGAGGCAGGGCAGGAAAATCATGTTCATCTGGAGTGGACTGAGAATTTTGGGTCGCTTTTGGAATGGTGGCTGGACCCTTGGAGTTCCTCTCGACCTTCCTGTTGAGAGCACGCCCTCTTGCTGTGTGAGAGGGAATGCCAGAATCCTTTCTCGACGAAGCAGGGAAAGGAACCCGCATCTGGAGCATAGGACGGGGAAAGGGGTCTCCTCTTGGTCTGTGGTGGGACCCTCAGTGTTCCTCTCAGTTGGAGATGGGCATGTCGGGGAACTTCTTGAGTTGCAGCAAGTGTGTGAAGGACCCTGTGAGGTTCAAGAGGAAAGGCGTGATTTCTCTTGGGATGCCGCAGCAGAAAATGGCCTCATCTCGCCTGAACAGGAGAACCTCCTGGTTTTTCTCGAATTGTGGCAGGTCCCTCTCGAGTTACACTGGGGACATCAGGGACCCGCTCGCGTGGCCTCATGAAAGTCCAGTCTCAGTGCGAGTTGAGCGGGGTCCCTAGGGATTCCTCTCCAGTCGGTGCCGGTCCTAAGTCACCGTCTGGACCCGAAGCTGGAACCTGAGGTTTCCTCTGCCTTGCTGGCATGAATCTTCTGGTTACTCTGGAGTCTCCCCAGGGGTGTCAGGCCTTGTCTCCTTGGTTACATGCACGTCTACATTCCTGCCGAGCTGTAGCAGAAGTGTCAGACTTTCTGTCGTGTTGACCCAGGGATCTCTGTCTTTCCCTCGAGATGCCACAGGGCTGTGGCATGAGCCACCGTGGTGTGAGACGATACACGGGTGACACTCGAGGCAGGGTATGAATAGAGGGTTCATCTGAAGTGGACTGAGACATCTGGGGGACTTTTAGTATTTGGGGACATCCCCTGCAGATCTCGGCTTTCCTGTTGAGAGCGCCACCTCTTGAAAAGCGACGGGAACAGCGGGAATCCTTTCCTGACAAAGTAGGGAAAGGGACCCTCATGTTGAGCTCACGAGGTGGATATGGGGCTACCCCTGTGATGTGCCTGGACCCTCGGTGTTCCTCCTTCATGGGGACGGGTATGTAGGGGAACTTCTTGAGTTGCAGCAAGGGTGGGAAAGACTCTTGCAAGGTTGAAAAGGGAAGGTGTGATTTCCCTCGAGACACCACAGCAGAAAAGGGCCTCATCTCGCCTGCAGGGGAGAACCTCCTGGTTTTTCTCGAGTTGTGGCAAGTCCCTCTCGAGTTACAACGGGGACATCAGGGAGTCGCTGGTGGGGCCTCAGGAAAGACCAGTCTCCATGCAAGTTGCGAGGGGCCTCTTGGGATTCCTCTCCAATTAGTGTCGGATCATAAGTCCCCGTCTGGATCCGACGCTGGAAACTGAGGTTTCTTCTGCAGTGCTGGCATGGAACTTGGGGTTCCTCTGGAGTCTCCACAGGGGAGTCAGGACTCTTCTCGAATGGAGACATACGTGTCCGTTTTGCTCCCAAGCTGTAGCAGCAGTGTCATGATTCCCGACGGGTTGACACAGGGATCTGTGGCTTTCCCTCGAGGTGCCACAGTGTTGTCGCACGTGCCACCGTGGTGTGATTCGATGGTCGTGGTGATCTTCGAGGCAGGGCAGGAAAATCATGTTCATCTGGAGTGGACTGAGACTTTTGGGTCACTTTTGGAGTGGTGGCTGGACCCTTGGAGTTCCTTTCGATCTTCCTGTTGAGAGCACGCCCTCTTGCTGTGCGAGAGGAAATGCCAGAATCCTTTCCCGACGAAGCAGGGAAAGGAACCCTCATCTGGAGCATAGGAGGGGGAAAGGGGTCTCCTCTTGATCTGTGGTGGGACCCTCAGTGTTCCTCTCAATTGGAGATGGGCATGTCGGGGAACTTCTTGAGTTGCAGCAAGTGTGTGAAGGACCCTGTTAGGTTCAAGAGGAAAGGCGTGATTTCTCTTGGGATGCTGCAGCAGAAAACGGCCTCATCTCGCCTGAACGGGAGAACCTCCTGGTTTTTCTCCAATTGAGGCAGGTCCCTCTCGAGTTACACTGGGGACATCAGGGACCCACTCGCATGGCCTCATGAAAGTCCAGTCTCAGTGCGAGTTGAGAGGGGTCCCTCGGGATTCCTCTCCAGTCGGTGCTGGTCCTAAGTCACCGTCTGGGCCCGAAGCTGGAACCTGAGGTTTCCTCTGCCTTGCTGGCATGAATCTTCTGGTTACTCTGGAGTCTCCCCAGGCGTGTCAGGCCTTGTCTCCTTGGTTACATGCACGTCTGCATTCCTGCCGAGCTGTAGCAGAAGTGTCAGACTTTCTGTCGTGTTGACCCAGGGATCTCTGTCTTTCCCTCGAGATGCCACAGGGCTGTGGCATGAGCCACCGTGGTGTGAGACGATACACGGGTGACACTCGAGGCAGGGTATGAATAGAGGGTTCATCTGAAGTGGACTGAGACATCTGGGGGACTTTTAGTATTTGGGGACATCCCCTGCAGATCTCGGCTTTCCTGTTGAGAGCGCCACCTCTTGAAAAGCGACGGGAACGGCGGGAATCCTTTCCTGACAAAGTAGGGAAAGGGACCCTCATGTTGAGCTCACGAGGTGGATATGGGCCTTCCCCTGTGTTGTGCCGGGACCCTCGGTGTTCCTCCTTCATGGGGACGGGTATGTAGGGGAACTTCTTGAGTTGCAGCAAGGGTGGGAAGGACTCTTGCAAGGTTGAAAAGGGAAGGCNAATCATGTTCATCTGGAGTGGACTGAGACTTTTGGGTCACTTTTGGAGTGGTGGCTGGACCCTTGGAGTTCCTTTCGATCTTCCTGTTGAGAGCACGCCCTCTTGCTGTGCGAGAGGAAATGCCAGAATCCTTTCCCGACGAAGCAGGGAAAGGAACCCTCATCTGGAGCATAGGAGGGGGAAAGGGGTCTCCTCTTGATCTGTGGTGGGACCCTCAGTGTTCCTCTCAATTGGAGATGGGCATGTCGGGGAACTTCTTGAGTTGCAGCAAGTGTGTGAAGGACCCTGTTAGGTTCAAGAGGAAAGGCGTGATTTCTCTTGGGATGCTGCAGCAGAAAACGGCCTCATCTCGCCTGAACGGGAGAACCTCCTGGTTTTTCTCCAATTGAGGCAGGTCCCTCTCGAGTTACACTGGGGACATCAGGGACCCACTCGCATGGCCTCATGAAAGTCCAGTCTCAGTGCGAGTTGAGAGGGGTCCCTCGGGATTCCTCTCCAGTCGGTGCTGGTCCTAAGTCACCGTCTGGGCCCGAAGCTGGAACCTGAGGTTTCCTCTGCCTTGCTGGCATGAATCTTCTGGTTACTCTGGAGTCTCCCCAGGCGTGTCAGGCCTTGTCTCCTTGGTTACATGCACGTCTGCATTCCTGCCGAGCTGTAGCAGAAGTGTCAGACTTTCTGTCGTGTTGACCCAGGGATCTCTGTCTTTCCCTCGAGATGCCACAGGGCTGTGGCATGAGCCACCGTGGTGTGAGACGATACACGGGTGACACTCGAGGCAGGGTATGAATAGAGGGTTCATCTGAAGTGGACTGAGACATCTGGGGGACTTTTAGTATTTGGGGACATCCCCTGCAGATCTCGGCTTTCCTGTTGAGAGCGCCACCTCTTGAAAAGCGACGGGAACGGCGGGAATCCTTTCCTGACAAAGTAGGGAAAGGGACCCTCATGTTGAGCTCACGAGGTGGATATGGGCCTTCCCCTGTGTTGTGCCGGGACCCTCGGTGTTCCTCCTTCATGGGGACGGGTATGTAGGGGAACTTCTTGAGTTGCAGCAAGGGTGGGAAGGACTCTTGCAAGGTTGAAAAGGGAAGGCATGATTTCCCTCGAGATGCCGCAGCAGAAAAGGGCCTCATCTCGCCTGCAGGGGAGAACCTCCTGGTTTTTCTCGAGTTGTGGCAAGTCCCTCTCGAGTTACAACGGGGACATCAGGGAGTCGCTGGTGGGGCCTCAGGAAAGACCAGTCTCTATGCGAGTTGCGAGGGGCCTCTCGGGATTCCTCTCCAGTCAGTGTCGGATCATAAGTCCCCATCTGGATCCGACGCTGGAAACTGAGGTTTCTTCTGCAGTGCTGGCATGGAACTTGGGGTTCCTCTGGAGTCTACCCAGGGGAGTCAGGCCTCGTCTCCTGTGCTTACATGCATGTCCGCTTTCCTCCCGAGCTGTAGCAGCAGTGTCAGTCTTCCCGTCGAGTTGACCCAGGGATCTCGGTCTTTCCCTCGAGATGCCACAGAGGGCTGTGGTATGAGCCACCATGGTTTGAGGCGATACACGGATGACACTTGAGGCAGGGCATGGAAATCAGGTTCATCTGGAGTGGACTGAGACCTCTGGGGGACTTTTAGTATGTTGGCATGAACCCTGGAGATCTCGGCTTTCCTGTTGAAAGCGCCACCTCTTGAGATGCGATGGGAACACCAGGAATGCTCTTCCGAAGAAGCAGGGAATGGACCCTCATCTCGAGCTCATGAGGGGGTAATGGGGTTCCTCCTGAGTTGTGCCGGGACCCTAGGTGTTCCTCCCAAGTGGGGATGTAAAATTCGGGAAACTTCTTGAGTTGCAGCAAGGGTGGGAAGGACCCTTGCGAGGTTCAAGAGGGAAGGCGTGATTTCCCACCAGACGCCGCAGCAGAATACGGCCTCATCTCGCCTGGAGGGGAGAACCTCCTGGTTTTTCTCGAGTTGTGGCAGGTCCCACATGAGATACGATGGGGACCTCAGGGACCCGCTTGCGTGGCCTCAGGAAATGCCAGTCTCCGTTCGAGTTGAGAGGGGCCCCTTGGGATTCCTCTCCAGTCGGTGTTGGGTCCTATGTCCCCATCTGGAGCCGAAGCTGGAACCTGAGGTTTCCTCTCCAGTGCTGGCATGGATCTTGGGCTTCCTCTTGAGTCTGCCCAGGGGAGTCAGGCCTCGTCTCCTGTGGTTACACGCACGTCTGCTTTCCTCCCGAGCTGTTGCAGCAGTGTCAGGCTTCCCATTGAGTTGACCCAGGGATTTCTGTCTTTCCCTCGGGTTGCCACAGTGCTGTGGCATGAGCCACCGTGGTGTGAGGCGATATGCGGGTGACACTCGAGGTCGTGCATGGAAATCAGGTTCATCTGGAGTGGACTGAGACCTCTGGGGGACTTTTAGTATGTTGGCATGAACCCTGGAGATCTCGGCTTTCCTGTTGAAAGCGCCACCTCTTGAGATGCGATGGGAACACCAGGAATGCTCTTCCGAAGAAGCAGGGAATGGACCCTCATCTCGAGCTCATGAGGGGGTAATGGGGTTCCTCCTGAGTTGTGCCGGGACCCTAGGTGTTCCTCCCAAGTGGGGATGTAAAATTCGGGAAACTTCTTGAGTTGCAGCAAGGGTGGGAAGGACCCTTGCGAGGTTCAAGAGGGAAGGCGTGATTTCCCACCAGACGCCGCAGCAGAATACGGCCTCATCTCGCCTGGAGGGGAGAACCTCCTGGTTTTTCTCGAGTTGTGGCAGGTCCCACATGAGATACGATGGGGACCTCAGGGACCCGCTTGCGTGGCCTCAGGAAATGCCAGTCTCCGTTCGAGTTGAGAGGGGCCCCTTGGGATTCCTCTCCAGTCGGTGTTGGGTCCTATGTCCCCATCTGGAGCCGAAGCTGGAACCTGAGGTTTCCTCTCCAGTGCTGGCATGGATCTTGGGCTTCCTCTTGAGTCTGCCCAGGGGAGTCAGGCCTCGTCTCCTGTGGTTACACGCACGTCTGCTTTCCTCCCGAGCTGTTGCAGCAGTGTCAGGCTTCCCATTGAGTTGACCCAGGGATTTCTGTCTTTCCCTCGGGTTGCCACAGTGCTGTGGCATGAGCCACCGTGGTGTGAGGCGATATGCGGGTGACACTCGAGGTCGTGCATGGAAATCAGGTTCATCTGGAGTGGACTGAGACATCTGTGGGACGTATAGTATGTTGGCACGACCCCTGGAGATCTCGGCTTTCCTGTGGAGAGCGCCATCTCTTGAGATGCGACGGGAAATGCGGGAATCCTTTCTCGACGAAGCAGGGAACGGGACCCTCATCTCGAGCTCATGAGGGGGAAACGGGGCTACTCCTGAGTTGTGCCGAGACCCTCGGTGTTCCTCCCATGTGGGGAAGGGTATGTCGGCGATCTTCTTGAGTTGCGGCAAGTGTGGGAAGGACCCCTGCGACACCTGCGAGGTTCAAGAGGGAAGGCGAGATTTCCCCTAGACGCCGCAGCAGAAAAGGACCTCATCCCGCCTGCAGGTGAGAACCTCCTGCTATTTCTCGAGTTGTGGCTTGTCCCTCTCGAGTTACGATGGGGACCTCAGGGACCTGCTGGCATGGCCTCAGGAAAGACCATTCTCCATGCGAGTTGTGAGGGGCCCTTCGGGATTCCTCTCCAGTCAGTGTCAGGTCTTAGGTCCTCATCTGGAACTGTGGCCAGAACCTGAGGTTTCCTCTCCAGTGCTGACATGGATCTTGTGATTCCTCTGGAGACTCCACAGGAGAGTCAGTACTCCTCTCGATTGGAGACATACATGTCTGTTTTACTCCCGAGCTGTAGCAGCAGTGTTAGGCTTCTCGACAAGTTGACACAGGGACCTGTGGCTTTCCCTCGAGGTGCCACAGTGCTGTCTCACTTGTCACCATGGTGTGAATCGATGCTCGGGTTGACCTTCGAGGCAGGGCGCGGAAATCAGGTTCATCTGCAGTGGACTGAGACATTTGGGGGTCTTTTGGAATGGTGGCATGAACCCTGGAGTTCCTCTCGACTTTCCTGTTGAGAGCACGTCCTCTTGCTGTGCCACGGGAATGCCAGAATCCTTTCCCAATGTAGCAGGGAAAGGAACCCTCATCTGGAGTGGAGAAGGGGGAAAGGAGCCTCCTCTAGACTTGTGGTGGGATCCTCAGTGTTCCTCTCACGTGGAGACGGGTATGTCGGGTTTTTATTGATTTGCAGCAAGGGTGTGAAGGACCCTTTGAGGTTCAGGAGGGAAAGCGTGATTTCTCTCGGGATGCCACAGCAGTAAACGGCCCCATCTCGCCTGGAGGGGAGAAACTCCTGGTTTTTCTCGAGTTGCAGCAGGTCCCACACGAGTTACGATGGGGACTTCAGGGACCCGCTCGTGTGGCCTCAGGAAAGGCCAGTCTCCGTGCGAGTTGAGAGGGGCCCCTGGGGATTCCTCTCCAGTCGGTGCTGGGTCCTAAGTCCCCGTCTGGAGCCAAAGCTGGAAACTGAGGTTTCTTCTCCAGTGCTGGCATGGATCGTGGGGTTCCTCTGGAGTATCCCCAGGGGAGTCAGGACTCGTCTCCTGTGGTTACATGCACGTCCGCTTTCCTCCCGAGCTGTAGCAGCAGTGTCAGTCTTCCCGTCGAGTTGACCCAGGGATCTCTGTCTTTCCTTCGAGATGCCACAGGGCTGTGGTATGAGCCACCATGGTGTGAGNCTCGTCTCCTGTGGTTACATGCACGTCCGCTTTCCTCCCGAGCTGTAGCAGCAGTGTCAGTCTTCCCGTCGAGTTGACCCAGGGATCTCTGTCTTTCCTTCGAGATGCCACAGGGCTGTGGTATGAGCCACCATGGTGTGAGGTGATACACGGATGACATTCGAGGCTGGGCAGGGAAATCAGTTTCGTCTGGAGTGGACTGAGACTTCTGGGGCACTTTTAGTATGTTGGCACGACCCCTGGAGGTCTTGGCTTTCCTGTTGAGAGTGCCACCTCTTAAGATGTGATGGGAACGGCAGGAATCCTTTCCCAACGAAGCAGGGAAAGGGACCCTCATCTTGAGCTCACGAGGGGAAAACGGGGCTTCTCCTGAGTTGTGCCAGGACCCTCAGTGTTTCTCCCGCGTGCAGTCGGGTATTTTGGTTAGCTTCTTGAGTTGCAGCAAGGGTGGGAAGGACCTTTGCGAGGTTCAAGAGGGAAGGAGTCATTTCCCTTGAGACACCGCAGCAAAGGGCATCATCTCGCTTGCAGGGGAGAACCTGTTGTTTTTCTCGAGTTGTGGCAGGTCCCTCTCGAGTTACAACGGGGACCTCAGGGACCCGCTGGTGTGGCCTCAGGAAAGACCAGTCTCCATGCGAGTTGAGAGGGACCCCTACGGATACCTCTCCAGTCCGTGTCGGGTCGTAGGTCCTCGTCTGGAACTGAGGCCAGAACCTGAAGTTTCCTCTCCAGTGCTGACATGGATCTTGGGGTTCCTCTGGAGTCTCCACAGGAGAGTCAGGACTCTTCTCAAGTGGAGACATACACGTCCGTTTTCCTCCAGAGCTGTAGCAGGAGTGTCAGAATTCCCGACAAGTTGACACAGGGATCTGTGGTTTTCCCTCGAGATGCCACAGGGCTTTCGCACATGCCACCTTGTTGTTATTCAGTGCTCCGGGTGACCTTCGAGGCAGGGCAGGGAAATCAGGTTCATCTGGCGTGGACTGAGACATTTGGGGGTCTTTTGGAATGGTGGCACGACCCCTGGATTTCCTCTCGACTTTCCTGTTGAGTGCAAGTTCTCTTGCTGTGTGACAGGAGTGCCAGAATCCTTTCCCCACGAAGCAGGGAAAGGAGCCCTCATCTGAAGAGGAGGAGGGGGAAAGGGGGAACCTTTTGAGTTGTGGTGGGACCCTCAGTGTTCCTCTCGAGTGGAGACGGGTATGTTGGGGAACTTCTTGAGTTTCAGCAAGGGTGTGAAGGACCCTTTGAGGTTCAGGAGGGAAGGCGTCATTTCTCTCGGGATGCCACAGCATAAAATGGCCTCATCTCGCCTGGAGGGGAGAATCTCCTGGATTTTTGCCGAGTTGCAGCATGTCCCTCTTTAGTAACGACGGGGACCTCAGGGACCAGCTCGCGTGGCCTGAGGAAAGGCCAGTCTCCTTGCGAGTTGAGAGGGGCCCTTCGGGATTCCTCTCCAGTCGGTGCCGGGTCCTCAGTTCCGTCTGGAGCCAAAGCTGGAGCCTGAGGTTTCCTCTCCAGTGCTGGCATGCATCTTCGGGTACCTCTAGAGTCTCCCCAGGGGAGTCAGGCCTCGTCTCCTGTGGTTACATGCACGTCCGCTTTCCTCCCGAGCTGTAGCAGCAGTGTCAGGCTTCAAGACGGATTGATACAGAGATCTGTGGCTTTCCCTCGAGGTGCCACNAGAGTCTCCCCAGGGGAGTCAGGCCTCGTCTCCTGTGGTTACATGCACGTCCGCTTTCCTCCCGAGCTGTAGCAGCAGTGTCAGGCTTCAAGACGGATTGATACAGAGATCTGTGGCTTTCCCTCGAGGTGCCACATGGCTGTCACACGTGCCACCGTGGTGTGATTCGATGCTCGGGGTGACCTTTGATGTAGGTCAGGGAAATCAGGTTCATCTGGAGCGGACTGAGACATCTGGGGGACTTTTAGCATGTTGGCACGACCCCTGGAGATCTCGGGTTTCCTGTTGAGAGTGCCATCTCTTGAGTTGTGATGGGAACAGCGGAAATCCTTTTCAAACGAAGCAGGGAAATAGACCCTCATCTCGAGCTCACAAGGGGGAAATGGGGCTCCTCCTGAATTGTGTCGGGATCCTCGGTGTTCCTCCCAAGTGGGAACGGGTATGTCGGGGATCTTCTTGAGTTGCAGCAAGTATCGAAAGGACCCTTGCAACCCTTGCGAGTTTCAAGAGGGAAGGTGAGATTTTCCCCGAGACACCATAGCAGAGAAGGACCTCATCTCGCCAGCAGGGGAGAACCTCCTGGTTTTTCTCGAGTTGCGGCAGGCCCTCTCGAGTTATGACGGGGGCTTCAGGGACCTGCTGGCATGGCCTCAGGAAAGACCAGTCTCCATGCGAGTTGCGAGGGGCCCCTCGGGATTCCTCTCCAGTCATTTTCGGGTCAGAGGTCCTCATCGGGAACTNGCCCTCTCGAGTTATGACGGGGGCTTCAGGGACCTGCTGGCATGGCCTCAGGAAAGACCAGTCTCCATGCGAGTTGCGAGGGGCCCCTCGGGATTCCTCTCCAGTCATTTTCGGGTCAGAGGTCCTCATCGGGAACTGCGGCCAGAATCTGAAATTTCCTCTCCAGGGCTGACATGGATCTTGGGGTCCCACTGGAGTCTCCACAGGAGAGTCAGGACTCTTCTTGAGAGGAGACCTACACTTCCGTTTTCCTCCTGAGCTGTAGCAGCAGTGTCAGGCTTCCCGTCGAGTTAACCCAGAGATCTCTGTCTGTCCATCGAGATGCCACAGGGCTGTGGCACGAACCACCGTGGTGTGAGGCGATACGCGGGTGACACTCGAGGTAGAGCAGGGAAATCAGGTTCCTCTGGAGTGGACTGAGAAATCTGGGGGACTTTTAGTATGTTGGCATAATCCCTGGAGATGTCGGCTTTCCTTTTGAGATCGCCACCTCTTGAGATGCGACGGGAATAGCAGGAATCCTTTCCTGACGAAGCAGGGAAAGGGACCCTCATCTCGAGCTCACGAGGGGGAAACGGGGCTCCTCCTGAGTTGTGCTGGCATCCTCGGTGTTCCTCCTAAGTGGAAAAGGGTATATCGGGGATCTTCTTGAGTTGCTGCAAGTGTCGGAAGTACCCTTGTGACCCTTGCGAGTTTCAAGAGGGAAGGCGAGATTTTCCCCGAGACGCCATAGCAGAAAAGGACTTCATCTCGCCTGCAGGGAAGAACTTCCTGGTTTTTCTCGAGTTGCGGCAGGTCCCTCTCGAGTTACGAGGGGGGCCTCAGGGACCCGCTGGCGTGGCCTCAGGAAAGACCAGTCTCCATGCGAGTTGCGAGGGGCCCCTCAGGATTCCTCTCCAGTTATTGTTGGGTCTTGGGTCCTCATCAGGAACTGCGTCCAGAACCTGAAATTTCCTCTCCAGTGCTGACATGGATCTTGGGGTCCCACTGGAGTCTCCACAGGAGAGTCAGGACTCTTCTCGAGTGGAGACACACACGTCCATTTTCCTGCCGAGCTGTTGCAGCAGTGTCAGCCTTCCTGACCAGTTGACAGGGATCTGTGGCTTTCCCTCGAGGTGCCACAGGGATATCGCAGGTGCCACCGTGGTGTGATTCGATGCTCGGGGCGACCTTCGAGGTGAGGCAGGGCAATCAGGTTCATCTGGAGTGGACTGAGACATTTGGGGGTCTTTTGGAATGGTGGCATGACCCCTGGAGTTCCTCTCCACTTTCCAGTTGAGAGCACGTCCTCTTGCTCTGTGACGGGAACGCCAGAATCCTTTCCCAAGGAAGCAGGGAAAGGGACCCTCATCTGTAGCGGAGGAGGGGGAAACGAGGCTTCTCTTGAGTTGTGGTGGGCCCTCAGTGTTCCTCTCGAGTGGAGACGGGTATGTTGGGGAACTTCTTGAGTTGCAGCAGGGGTGTGAAAGACCCTTTGAGGTTCAGGAGGGAAGGCATGATTTCACTCGGTATGCCGCAGCAGAAAACGGCTTCATCTCGCCTGCAGGGGAGAACCTCCTGATTTTTTTTTGAGTTGTGGCAGGTCCCTCTTGAGTTATGACGGGGACCTCAGGGACCCGGTCGGGGGGCCTCAGGAACGACCAGTCTCCATGCTAGTTGAGAGGAGACCCTTGGGATTCCTCTCCAGTCGGTGTTGGATCCTATGTCCCCATCTGGAGCCGAAGCTGGAACCTGAGATTTCCTCTCCAGTGCTGGCATGGATCTTGGGCTTCCTCTTGAGTCTGCCCAGGGGAGTCAGGCCTCGTCTCCTGTGTTTACACATACGTCCGCTTTCCTCCCGAGCTGTAGCAGCAGTGTCAGGCTTCCCATCGAGTTGACCCAGGGATCTCTGTCTTTCCCTCGAGATGCCACAGGGATTGTGGCACGAACCACCGTGGTGTGAGGCAATACGCAGGTGACACTCGAGGTAGTGCATGGAAATCAGGTTCATCTGGAGTGGACTGAGACATCTGGGGGACTTTTAGTATGTTTGCACGACCCCTGGAGATCTCGGCTTTCCTGTTGAGAGCTCCACCTCTTGAGATGCAACGGGAATGGCAGGAATTCTTTCCCGACGAAGCAGGGAACGGGACCCACATCTCGAGCTCACGAGGGGGAAACGGGGCTCCTCCTGAGTTGTGCCGGGACCCTCGGTGATCCTCCCATGTGGGGAAGGGTATGTCGGGGATCTTCTTGAGTTGCAGCAAGTGTGGGAAGGATTCCTGCGACCATTGTGGGGTTCAAGAGGGAAGGCGAGATTTCCCCTAGACGCCACAGCAGAAAAGGACCTCATCCCGCCTGCAGGTGAGAACCTCCTGGTATTTTTCAAGTTGCGGCTGGTCCCTCTCAAGTTACGACGGCGTACTCAGGGACACGCTGGCGTGGCCTCAGGAAAGACCATTCTCCATGCGAGTTGTGAAGGGCCCTTCGGGATTCCGCTCCAGTCAGTGTCGGGTCATGGGTCCTCATCTGGAACTGCGGCCAGAAACTGAGGTTTCCTCTACAGTGCTGACATGGATCTTGGGGTTCCTCTGGAGTCTCTACAGGAAAGTCAGGACTCTTCTTGATTGGAGACATACACGTCCGTTTTCCTCCCGAGCTGTAGCAGCAGTGTAAGTCTTCCCGATGCGTTGACACAGGGATCTGTGGTTTTCCCTCGAGGTGCCACAGAGATGTCTCACGTGCCACCATGGTGTGATTCGATGCNTTTCCTCCCGAGCTGTAGCAGCAGTGTAAGTCTTCCCGATGCGTTGACACAGGGATCTGTGGTTTTCCCTCGAGGTGCCACAGAGATGTCTCACGTGCCACCATGGTGTGATTCGATGCTTGGGGCGACCTTCGAGTCAGGGCAGGCAAATCAGGTTCATCTGGTGTGGACTGAGACATTTGGGGTTCTTTTGGAATGGTGGCCCCACCTCTGGAGTTCCTCTCGACTTTCCTGTTGAGAGCACGTGCTCTTGCTGTGCGACTGGAACGACAGAATCCCTTCCTGAAGAATTAGGGAAAGGAACCCTCATCTGGAGAGGAGGAGGGGAAAAGGGGGCTCCTTTTGAGTTGTGGTGGGACCCTCAGTGTTCCTCTCGAGTGGAGACGGGTATGTCGGGGAACTTCTTGAGTTACAGCAAGGGTGTGAAGGACCCTTTGAGGTTCAGGAGGGAAGGCGTAATTTCTCTCAGGATGCCGCAGCAGAAAATGGCCTCACCTCCCCTGGAGGACGAACCTCCTGGTTTTTCTCGAGTTACAGCAGGTCCCTCTCGAGTTACGACGGGGACCTCAAGGACCCATTCGGGTGACCTCAGGAAAGGCCAGTCTTCGTGCAAGATGACGGACCCTTCGGGATTCCTCTCCAGTCGGTGCTGGGTCCTAAGTCCCTGTCTGGAGCCGAAACTGGAACCTGAGGTTTCCTCTCCAGTGCTGGCATGGATGTTGGTCTTCCTCTTTAGTCTCCCCAGGGGAGTCAGACCTCGTCTCCTGTGGTTACACGCACGTCCGCTTTCCTCTGAGCTGTAGCAGCAGTGTCAGGCTTCCCGTCGAGTTGACCCATGGATCTCTGTCTTTCCCTCGAGATGCCACAGGGCTGTGTCATGAGCCACCGTGTTGTGAGGCGATACGCAGGTGACACTCGAGGTAGTGCAGGAAAATCAGGTTCATCTGGAGTGGACTGAGACATCTAGGGGTCTTTTAGTACGTTTGCACGACCTCAGGATATCCCGGCTTTCCTGTTGAGAGCGCCACCTATTGAGATGAGATGGGAATGGCGGGAATACTTTCCCGATGAAGCAGGGAAAGGGACCCTCATCTCAAGGTCATGAGGGGGAAACAGGACTCCTCCTGAGTTGTGCCGGGACCTTCGGTGTTCCTCCCGCATGGGGACATGTATGTCGAGGAACTTCTTGAGTTGCAGCAAGGGTGGGAAAGACCCTTGCAAGGTTCAAGATGGAAGACGTGATTTCCCTCGAGAAACCGCAGCAGAAAAGGGCCTCATCTCGCCTGCAGGGGAGAACATCCTGGTATTACTCTAGTTGTGGCAGGTCCCTCTCCAGTTACGATGGGGACCTCAGGGACCCGCTGGCGTGGCCTCTGGAAAGACCAGTCTCCATGTGAATTGATAGGGGCCCTTTGGGTTTCCTCTCCAGTCAGTGTCGGGTCCTAGGTCCTCGTCTGGAACTGCGGCCAGAACCTGAGGTTTCCTCCCAGTGTTGACATGGATCTTAGGGTTCCTCTGGAGTCTCCACAGGAGAGTCAGGACTCTTCTCGAGTGGAGACATACACGTCCGTTTTCCTCTCGAGCTGTAGCAGCAGTGTCAGACTTCCCGATGGGTTGACACAGGGACCTGCAGCTTTCCCTCANCCTCTGGAGTCTCCACAGGAGAGTCAGGACTCTTCTCGAGTGGAGACATACACGTCCGTTTTCCTCTCGAGCTGTAGCAGCAGTGTCAGACTTCCCGATGGGTTGACACAGGGACCTGCAGCTTTCCCTCAAGGAGCCACAGGGGTGTGGCACGAGCCACCGTGGTGTGATTCAATGCTCAGGGTGACCTTCGAGGCAGAGCAGGGAAATCAGGTTCATCTGGAGTGGACTGAGTCATTTGGGGGTCTTTTGGAATGGTGGCCTGAACCCTGGAGTTCCTCTCGACTTTCCTGTTGAGAGCACGTCCTTTTGCTGTGCGAGAGGAATGCCAAATTCCTTTCCTGACGAAGCAGGGAAAGGAACCCTCATCTAGAGCGGAGGAGGAGGAAAAGGGTCTCCTCTTGAGTTGTGGTGGCACCCTCAGTGTTCCTCTCGAGTGGAGATGGATATGTCGGGGAACTTCTTGAGTTGCAGCAAGGGTGTGAAGGACCATTTGAGGTTCAGGAGGGAAGGCGTGATTTCTCTTGGGAAGCCGCAGCAGAAAACGGCCTCATCTCGCCTGGAGGGGAGAACCTCCTGGTTTTTCTCGAGCTTGGAGGGGAGAACCTCCTGGTTTTTCTCGAGCTGCAGCAGGTCTCTCTCAAGTTACAATGGGGACTTCAGGGACCCACTCGCATGGCCTCAGAAAAGGCCAGTCTCCGTGTGAGTTGAGAGGAGCCCCTCGGGTTTCCTCTCCAATCAGTCCCGGGTCCTAAGTCCCCATCTGGAGCCGAAGCTGGAACCTGACATTTCCTCTCCAGTGCTTGCATCGATCTTGGGGTTCCTCTGGAGTCTCCCTAGGGGAGTCAGGCCTCGTCTCCTGTGGTTACACGCACTTCTGATTTCCACCCGAGCTGTAATAGCAGTGTCAGACTTCCCGTCGAGTTGACCCAGTGATCTCTGTCTTTCCCTTGAGATGCCACAGGGCTGTGGCATGAGCCACAGTGGTGTGAGGCAATATACGGGTGACACTCGAGGTAGTGCAGGGAAATCAGTTTCACATGCAGTGGACTGAGACATTTGGGGGACTTTTAGTATGTTGGCACGACCCTTGGAGATCTTGGCTTCCCTGTTGTGAGCACCACCACTTGAGGTGCGACAGAAACTGCGGGAATCCTTTCCCGATGAAGCAAGGAAAGGGACCCTCATCTCGAGCTCACGAGGGGGAAACAGGGCTCCTCCTTAGATGTGTCGGGGCCCTCGGTGTTCCTCCCACATGGGGACGGGTATGTCGGGGAACTTCTTGAGTTGCAGCAAGGGTTGGAAGAACCCTTGCAAGGTTCTAGAGGGAAGGCGTGATTTCCCTCGAGACGCTGCAGCAGAAAAGGGCCTCATCTCGCCTACAGAGGAGAACGTCCTGGTTTTACTCAAGTCGCGGCAGGTCCCTCTCGATTTATGCCGGGGACGTCAGGGACACGCTGGCGTGGCCTCAGGAATGACCCGTCTCCATGCAAGTTGTGAGGGACCCCTCGGTATTCCTCTCCAGTCAGTGTAGGGTCCTAAGTCCTCATCTGGAACTGTGGCCGGAACCGGAGGTTTCCTCTCCAGTGCTGACATCGACTTTGGGATTCCTCTGGAGTCTCCACAGGAGAGTAAGAATTCTTCTTGAGAGGAGCCATGCACATCCTTTTACCTCCCGAGCTGTTGCAGCAGTGTCAGGCTTCCCAACGTGTTGACACAGGGATTTGTGGCTTTCCCTCGCGGTGCCACAGGAATGTCGCATGTGCCACCATGGTGTGTTTCCATGTTTGGGGCGACTTTCGAGGCAGGGCAGGGAAATCAGGTTCATCTGGAGTGGACTGAGACATCTGGGTGACTTTTAGTATGTTGGCACGACCCCTGGAGATTTTGGCTTTCCTGTTGTGAGCGCCAACTCTTGGATTGAGACGNACTTTCGAGGCAGGGCAGGGAAATCAGGTTCATCTGGAGTGGACTGAGACATCTGGGTGACTTTTAGTATGTTGGCACGACCCCTGGAGATTTTGGCTTTCCTGTTGTGAGCGCCAACTCTTGGATTGAGACGGGAATGGTGGGAATCCTTTCCCGACAAAGCAGGGAAAGGAACCCTCATCTGGAGCTCACACGGGGGAAACGGGGCTCCTCCTCAGGTGTGCCGGGACCCTCGGTGTTCCTCCCGCATGGAGACGGGTATGTCGGGGAACTTCTTGAGTTGCTGCAAGAGTGGGAAGGAACATTGAGAGGTTCAAGAGGGAAGGCGTGTTTTCCCTCGAGACGCTGCAGCAGAAAAGTGCACATGGAACCTGAGGTTTTCTCTCCAGTGCTGGCATGGATCGTGGGGTTCCTCTGGAGTCTCCCCAGGGGAGTCAGGCCTCGTCTCCTGTGGTTACATGCACGTCCGCTTTCCCCCCGAGCTGTAGCAGCAGTATCAGGCTTCCCGACGAGTTGACCCAGGGATCTCTGTCTTTCCCTCGAGATGCCCTAGGGCTGAAGCACTAGCCACTGTGGTGTGAGTCGATACGTGTATGACGTTCGAGGCAGGGTATGGAAATAAGGTGCTTCTGGAATGGACTGAGACATCTGGGAGATTTAATATGTTGGTACGACCCCTGGAGATTTCGGCTTTCCTGTTGAGAGCTGCATATCTTGAGACGCGATGGGAACAGCGAGAATCCTTTCCCGATGTTGCAGGTCAAGGGATCCTCATCTCAAGCTCACGAGCGGGAAACGGGGCTCTTCCTGAGTTGTGCTGGGACCCTCCGTGTTCCTCCCACGTGTGGACGAGTATGTCGGGGAACTTCTTGAGTTGCAGCAAGGGTGGGAAGAACCCTTGTGAGGTTCAAGAGGGAAGGCATTATTTCCCCCATGATGCTGCAGCAGAAAAGAGCCTCATCTCGCCAGCAGGGGAGAACCTCCTGGCTTTCTTCGAATTGTGGCTCGTCCCTCTCGAGTAACAATGGGGACCTTAGGGACCCACTCGCATGGCCTCAGGAAAGGCCAGTCTCCGTGTGAGTTGAGAAGGGGCCCTCGGGATTCCTCTCCTGTTGGTGCCAGCTCCTAAGTCCCCATCTGGAGGTGAAGCTGGAACCTGAGGTTTCCTCTCCAGTGCTGGCATGGATCTTGGGGTTCCTCTGGAGTCTCCCCAGGGAGTCAGGCCTTGTCTCCTGTGGTTACATGCACGTCCACTTTCCTCCCGAACTGTGGCAGCAGTGTCAGACTTCCTGTCGAGTTGACCCAGGGATCTCTGTATTTCTCTCAAGATGCCACCGGGCTGTGGCAGGAGCCACCGTGGTGTGAGGTGATATGTGAGTGATACTCGAGGCAGGGCAGGGAAATCAGGTTCATCTGGAGTGGACTGATACATCTGGGGGACTTTTAGTATGTTGGCATGACCCCTGGAGATTTCCACATTCCTGTTGAGAGCGCCACCTCTTGATGTGTGAAGGGAACGTCGGGAAACCTTTCCCGGCAAAGCAGGGAAAGGGACCCTCATCTCGAGCTCACGAGGGAGATACTGTGCTCCTCCTGAGTTGTGCTGGGACCCTCCGTGTTCCTCCCGGGTGAGGACGGGAATGTTGGGGAACTTCTTGAGTTGCAGCAAGGGTGGGAAGGACCCTTGCATGGTTCAAGACGGTAGGCATGATTTCCCTCGAGACGCCACAGCAGAAAAGGGCCTCATCTCGCCTGCAAGGGAGAACCTCCTGGTTTTTCTCGAGTTGTGGCTAGTCCCTCTCGAGTTACGACGGGGACCTCAGGGCCCCGCTGGTATGGCTTCAGGAAAGACCATTCTCCATGCGAGTTGGGAAGGGCCCCTCGGGATTCCTCTCCAGTCAGTGTCGGGTCCTAGGACCTCGTCTGGGACTGTGGCCAAAACCTGAGTTTTCCTCTCCAGTGCTGACATGGATCTTGGGGTTCCTCTGGAGTCTCCCCAGGGAGTCAGGCCTTGTCTCCTGTGGTTACATGCACGTCCACTTTCCTCCCGAACTGTGGCAGCAGTGTCAGACTTCCTGTCGAGTTGACCCAGGGATCTCTGTATTTCTCTCAAGATGCCACCGGGCTGTGGCAGGAGCCACCGTGGTGTGAGGCGATATGTGAGTGATACTCGAGGCAGGGCAGGGAAATCAGGTTCATCTGGAGTGGACTGATACATCTGGGGGACTTTTAGTATGTTGGCATGACCCCTGGAGATTTCCACATTCCTGTTGAGAGCGCCACCTCTTGATGTGTGAAGGGAACGTCGGGAAACCTTTCCCGGCAAAGCAGGGAAAGGGACCCTCATCTCGAGCTCACGAGGGAGATACTGTGCTCCTCCTGAGTTGTGCTGGGACCCTCCGTGTTCCTCCCGGGTGAGGACGGGAATGTTGGGGAACTTCTTGAGTTGCAGCAAGGGTGGGAAGGACCCTTGCATGGTTCAAGACGGTAGGCATGATTTCCCTCGAGACGCCACAGCAGAAAAGGGCCTCATCTCGCCTGCAAGGGAGAACCTCCTGGTTTTTCTCGAGTTGTGGCTAGTCCCTCTCGAGTTACGACGGGGACCTCAGGGCCCCGCTGGTATGGCTTCAGGAAAGACCATTCTCCATGCGAGTTGGGAAGGGCCCCTCGGGATTCCTCTCCAGTCAGTGTCGGGTCCTAGGACCTCGTCTGGGACTGTGGCCAAAACCTGAGTTTTCCTCTCCAGTGCTGACATGGATCTTGGGGTTCCTCTGGAGTCTCCACAGGAGAGTCAGGACTCTTCTCGAGTGGAGACATACACGTCTGTTTTCCTCCCAAACTGTAGCAGAAGTGTCAGGCTTCCCGATGTGTTGACACAGGGATCTGTGGCTTTCCCTTGAGGTGCCACAGGGATCTCGCACGTTCCACCATGGTGTGATTCGATGCTCAGGGTGACCTTAGAGGCAGGGCAGGGAAATCAGGTTCATGTGGATTGGACTGAGACATTTGGGGGTCTTTTGGAATGGTGGCACGACCCCTGGAGATCCTCTCGACGTTCCTGTTGAGAGCACATCCTCTTGCTGTGTGACAGGAATGCAAGAAACCTTTCCCGACGAAGCAGGGAAAGGAACCCTCTTCTGGAGTGGAGGAGGGGGAAAGGGGGCTCCTCTTGATTTGTGGTGGGACCCAAAGAGTTCCTCTCGAGTGGAGACGGGTATGTCGGGGAACTTCTTGAGTTGCAGCATGGGTGTGAAGGACCCTTTGAGGTTCAGGAGGGAAGGACTGATTTCTCTCAGGATGCCGCAGCAGAAAACAGCCTCATCCTGTCTGGAGGGGAGAACCTCCTGGTTTTTGTCGAGATGCAGCACTTCCCTCTCGAGTTATGATGGGGACCTCAGGGACCCATTCGCGTGGCCTCAGGAAAGGCCAGACTCCATGCGAGTTGAGAGGTCCCCCTCGGGATTCCTCTCAGTCGGTGCTGGGTCCTAAGTCCCCATCTGGAGCCGAAGCTGGAACCTGAGGTTTCCTCTCCAGTGCTTGCATGGATCTTGGGGTTCCTCTGGAGTCTCCACAGGAGAGTCAGGACTCTTCTCGAGTGGAGACATACACGTCTGTTTTCCTCCCAAACTGTAGCAGAAGTGTCAGGCTTCCCGATGTGTTGACACAGGGATCTGTGGCTTTCCCTTGAGGTGCCACAGGGATCTCGCACGTTCCACCATGGTGTGATTCGATGCTCAGGGTGACCTTAGAGGCAGGGCAGGGAAATCAGGTTCATGTGGATTGGACTGAGACATTTGGGGGTCTTTTGGAATGGTGGCACGACCCCTGGAGATCCTCTCGACGTTCCTGTTGAGAGCACGTCCTCTTGCTGTGTGACAGGAATGCAAGAAACCTTTCCCGACGAAGCAGGGAAAGGAACCCTCTTCTGGAGTGGAGGAGGGGGAAAGGGGGCTCCTCTTGATTTGTGGTGGGACCCAAAGAGTTCCTCTCGAGTGGAGACGGGTATGTCGGGGAACTTCTTGAGTTGCAGCATGGGTGTGAAGGACCCTTTGAGGTTCAGGAGGGAAGGAGTGATTTCTCTCAGGATGCCGCAGCAGAAAACAGCCTCATCCTGTCTGGAGGGGAGAACCTCCTGGTTTTTGTCGAGATGCAGCACTTCCCTCTCGAGTTATGATGGGGACCTCAGGGACCCATTCGCGTGGCCTCAGGAAAGGCCAGACTCCATGCGAGTTGAGAGGTCCCCCTCGGGATTCCTCTCAGTCGGTGCTGGGTCCTAAGTCCCCATCTGGAGCCGAAGCTGGAACCTGAGGTTTCCTCTCCAGTGNCTCAGGAAAGGCCAGACTCCATGCGAGTTGAGAGGTCCCCCTCGGGATTCCTCTCAGTCGGTGCTGGGTCCTAAGTCCCCATCTGGAGCCGAAGCTGGAACCTGAGGTTTCCTCTCCAGTGCTTGCATGGATCTTGGGGTTCCTCTGAAGTCTCCCCAGGGGAGTCAGCCCTCGTTTCCTGTGGTTACATGCACATACGTTTTCTCCCGTGCTGTAACAGCAGTGTCAGTCTTCCCGTTGAGTTGACCCAGGGATCTCTGTCTTTCCCTCAAGATGCCACAGGGCTTTGCTCGAGTCACCGAGGTTCGAGGTGATTCGTGGATGACCCTCGAGGCAGGGCAGGAAAATCAGTTTCATCTGGAGTGGGCGGAGACATCTAGGGGACTTATACTATGTTTGCACGACCCCTGGAGATCTCGGCTTTCCTGTTGAGAGCGCTACCTCTTGAGATGCAACGGTACCTGTGGGAATCCTTTGCCGACGAAGCAGGGCAAGGGACCCTCATCTCGAGCTCACGAGGGAAAACGGGGTTCCTGCTGAGTTGTGCCAGACACTCAGTGTTCCTCCTGCCTGGAGATGGGTATGTCGGGGAACTTCTCTACTTGCAGCAAGTGTGGGAAGTACCCTTGCGAGGTTCAAGAGGGTAGGCGTGATTTCCCTCGAGGTGCAGAAAAGGGCCCGCAGCAGAAAAGGGCCTCATCTCGCCTGAAGAGGAGAACCTCCTGGTTTTTCTGGAGTTGCGGCAGGTCCCTCTTGAGTTATGATAGGGATGTCAGGGACCCGCTGGCATGGCCTCAGCAAAGACCATTCTCCATGCGAGTTGCGAGGGGACCCTCGGGAATCCTCTCCAGTCAGTTTCGGGTCCTAGGTCCTCATCTGGAACTGTGACCAGAACCTGAGGTTTCCTCTCCAGTGCTGACATGGATCTTGTGGTTCCTCTGGAGTCTCCACAGGAGAGTCAGGACTCTTCTCGAGTGGAGACATACACGTCCGTTTTCCTCCCAAGCTGTATCAGCAGTGTCAGTCTTTCTGACGAGTTAACACAGGNGGTTCCTCTGGAGTCTCCACAGGAGAGTCAGGACTCTTCTCGAGTGGAGACATACACGTCCGTTTTCCTCCCAAGCTGTATCAGCAGTGTCAGTCTTTCTGACGAGTTAACACAGGGATCTGTGACTCTTTCTCTCGAGGTGCCACAGGGCTGTCGCACTTGCCACTATGGTGTGATACCATGCTCGGGGTGACCTTCAAGGCAGGGCAGGGAAATCAGGTTCATCTGGAGTGGACTGAGACATTTGGGTTTCTTTAGGAATGGTGGCACGAACCCTGGAGTTGCTCTCGACATTCCTGTTGAGACCACATCCTCTTGCTGTGTGAAGGGAATGCCAGAATCCTTTCCCAACGAAGCAGGGAAGGGAACACACATCTGGAGCAGAGGAGGGGAAAAGGGGGCCCCTCCATTTTNTCTTTAGGAATGGTGGCACGAACCCTGGAGTTGCTCTCGACATTCCTGTTGAGACCACATCCTCTTGCTGTGTGAAGGGAATGCCAGAATCCTTTCCCAACGAAGCAGGGAAGGGAACACACATCTGGAGCAGAGGAGGGGAAAAGGGGGCCCCTCCATTTTTGTGGTGGGACCCTCAGTGTTCCTCTCTAGTGGAGACGGGTATGTTGGGGAACTTCTTGAGTTGCAGCAAGGGTGTGAAGGACCCTTTGAGGTTCAGGAGGGAAGATATGATTTCTCTCGGGATGATGCAGCTGAAACTGGCCTCATCTGGCCTGGAGGGGGAACCTCCTGGTTTATCTCGAGTTGCAGCAGGTCCCTCTCGAGTTACGACGGGGACCTCAGGGACCCACTCACGTGGCCTCAGGAAAGGCCAGTTTCCGTGCCAGTTGAGAGGGGCCCTTCAGGATTGCTCTCCAGTCGATTTCAAGTCCTATGTCCCCGTCTGGATCTGAAGCTGGAACCTGAGGTTTCCTCTCCAGTGCTGGCAAGGATCTTGGGGTTCCTCTGGAGACTCCCCAGGGGAGTCAGGCTTCGTCTCCTGTGATTACATGCAATCTGCTCTCCTCCCAAGCTGTAGCAGCAGTGTCAGTCTTCCTGTTGAGTTGACCCAGGGATCTCTGTCTTTCCCTCGAGATGCCACAGGGCTGTGGCTCAAGCCACCGTGGTTTGAGGTGATATGCGGGTGACACTTGAGGCAGGGTAGGAAAATCAGGTTCATCTGGAGTCGACTGAGACATCTGGGGGACTTTTAGTATGTTGGCACTACCCCTGGAGATCTCGGCTTTCCTGTTGAGAGTGTCATGTCTTGAGATGCGATGGAAATGGCAGTAATCCTTCCCCAACGTAGCAGAGAATGGGACCCTCATCTCGAGCTCACAATGGGGAAACGGGGCTCCTCCTGAATTGTGCTGGGACCCTCGGTGTTCCTCCCGCCTTGGGACGGATATGTCAGGGAACTTCTTGAGTTGCAGCAAGGGTGGGAAGGACCTTTGCAAGGTTCAAGAGGGTAGGCTTGATTTCCCTCGAGACGCCACAGCAGAAAAGGGCTTCATCTTGCCTACAGGGGAGAACCTCCTGGTTTTTCTCGAGTTGCGGCAGGTCCCTCTCGAGTTACGACAGGGACCTCAGGGACCCACTGGCATGGCCTCAGGAAAGACCAGTCTCCATGCGAGTTGCGAGGGGTCCCTCAGGATTCCTCTCGAGTCAGTGTTGGGTCCTAGGGCCTCATTTGGAACTCCGGCCAGAACCTGAGGTTTCCTCTCCAGTGCTCATATGGATCTTGGGGTTCCTAGGGAGTCTCCACAGGAGAGTCAGGACTCTTCTTGAGTGGAGACATACACGTCCGTTTTCCTCGCGAGCTGTAGCAGCAGTGTCAGGCTTCCCGTCGAGTTGACGCAGGGATCTCTGTCTTTCCCTCGAGATGCCATAAGGCTGTGGCATGAGCCACCATTGTGTGAGGCAATACGCAGGTGACACTCGAGGTAGTGCAGGGAAATCAGGTTCATCTGGAGTGGACTGAGACATCTGGGGGACTTTTAGTATGTTGGAATGACCCCTGGAGATGTCTGTTTTCCTGTTGAGAGCGCCACCTCTTGAGATGTGATGGAAAAGGCCAGAATTCTTTCCTGTTGAAGCAGGGAAAGGGACCCTCATCTCGAGCTCACGAGGGGGAAACAGGGCTCCTTCTGTGCCAGGGTCCAGCCCCGGGGGGTCCAGGGAATTCGAAGCGTGGATGGCGTCAGTGAGGAAAGATTTGTTTATTTATGAATATAGAAACATGAGGTTAGATTGGGAGGAAATTAAATGGAGAAAAGGAAGCCGAATAACTTGGTTTGCATGAGATACCAATCACCACCTACGTGAGGCCGCAGGCGTCTTCCCATTCTCCCGAGGGAGAGGAGGCACTGAGGCCCCCCCGGTCCGATCTTAGAAGCCCAGGCAAAATTTAGCAGGCTTGGTGGGTACCTCTGCACCAGATGGGAATTCGGCCAGAAAATAGTAAGGGAGAAAAAGAGGCTGAATAACTTGGTTTACGAGCTAAACTAATAAAACTTCAGACAAGAAGTTTGCACCATCTACGTGGGGCCACCGGCACCTGTTTGAATCTTGGAGAGTGCCCCACCTTGGGCTCTCTTTCTCACAGAACTTAAAAGCCAGGGCAGGTAAGTAGACTTGGAGAGCCGCCCGCTCCAGATGGGAATTCAGCCTGAATTTTAGAATAAGAAGGAGAAGAAAGGAGAGAGAGTAAGAGAAAGAGAGAAAGACTTGGGGGGAGCCAGATTTCCAAAAAACTAGACTGAAAGACTAGTTTGAGAAACTGGTCCATCCTTTTTTGTTCAGAAGGCCTTTTATACTTTTGATGAAACATGGAGATCAATAGGTAACACGAAGTTATGCAGCATTAATTAACAGCCCAAACTCTTATCAAAAACCAGGCTTTTCTCTCTGCATACCTAATTGTATACACAAGTCTTAGATCATTGACATCATCTTCCAGCCCAAAAGGGCCAATTAACATTTTGATAAGGGTTTGTTAACCAGAAGACTTATTTGTGTTAATCTTCCTAAAGTCTGGTGCCACTCTCAGAAGTCACTACATAAAGTTACATTCTTACATAGCAAAGATACAGCAATTTATAACAAATAAAAGAAGTACAGTGATTTATAACAAAAGAAAAATAATCAGCTCAAAAGTCTAATATTGCTAACATCAAAACTACTTTATATCTTTTCCCATATCCCATTTACATTGATTAACATCCTCCCAAATGCCTAAAAGATAAAGAATATGGAGGTCTGGCAGCAGTCATTGAGTCAACAGTGAAAACCGTCACCAATGTAATTTTTAACTCTTTAGAAAAGGCTCTGTTTCCTTAAGATGCTTTTAAGCTTTGTGCCTCTCGCAGTTGGGGGTTGTAAGCAATTCACAAGCTGTTAAGAGGTCTGGGGAACCTGTTAGGCAAGCAAGCTAGAGAGTTATCAGAGGGCGTTTACCTGAAACATCCCTTTCAAATGCAGAAGACTAAAGCCCTGAATTGACTTTTCCAGAGAATATCAGAAGAATGGAAAAGCAGAGTACAAAGGCCTGCAGATTCTTATTCTTTGAGGGGTGGATGCTCGGGAAATTCCAGGGGAAACCCCTGAAATCTGAACACGACCTTGCATTTGCCAGGCTTCCTTCCGCATGACCTTGTCACGGGCGGGATTCCTCACACTGGCTCCCGGCGTTTCCCCCTTGTTTATTATTTTTTAAAAAAATCAGGTGCACTTCTGTTGCGAGATTCCGAATGCTCTGGCCGAAGAATCCTGACAATACAAGGAAGAATGATTACAAGGAGCAAGATTATGGCAGCCACAGCAACATAACTAGAAACAGTAGACAGAACAGTCTTTCTAGAAATGAAGTTAGAGAGAGTGTGGAAAAAGTCATTGGCTTCTTCTGCGGCAGTAAAATCCAATCGGGAGTGTTCCAAGGTCTGCATCTGATTATGAAGTTTCCTTTAGTCTAAGCTAATATCTGAGCTGTTCCAAACACCTAAAATATGATTTTTAATTCATTCCCATTCAAAATCCATCTCATTTACATTCAGGGAGGTAACACATATCCACCGGTAGTCGGCATGACATGAAAGAGCCATTTTTACTTTTAAACTCTGTAATTCAGTCCCAATATGCATTATAGCTTCTTCTAAGGCATCAACCCTCATTTCTAGCTTTCTATCTATAGCTTCCTGTGTTGCCAGCATTAAAGAAACATTTTTGGATACAGTATCAACATATTGTGCGGTATGCACTTGTTGAGATAATGATAATGCTGCCACAGTAACAGAAGTAATTGCAGTTATTAAAGCTGAAATTCCCAAAATGAGTAAGCCCACAAACTGTCATGTCCGCATTAAATCTTGTAGCTGTTGCAGCACAGCTATGCCATGGTTATCATACCAATATGTGGCTACAGTTACAGGCACCATGAGATAGGGCGGATGTTTTAAAACCATGAAAGAGCAAATATCATATTGAGGAGTTAAACAAGATGAAAGCATACATTGTTCACAAGACACTACATGGGGTCCACCTGTGTAATTCAACTGTATGTTAAGACTCCTAGAATCATTAGTGAAAAGAAAAACATAAGGAGAAGGTAGACAAGCTAAAATAGAGTAACTAGAGGTATTTTTTTGGTCGGGTTAAAATAATAGGGGCAGTAGCGGCAAGGGCTTTCCAAATTTCTGACTGCCAAAAAGTTTTACCTTTAGCTGTATAAGACAGCATAGGGGGAACAAGTTGATTATGATGCCATCTAGTGGCGACTAACGGCCAAGGAACTGAATATTCTTTCCAATTGTTCAATCTATTGATAAAGCCATCGTCGGACTCAGGGTCCTGACCTGGACTTGGGTTGCTCCAGTCCTGAATTGTACAATTTTTTCCTCCTGGTATTCTGTAATCAATTCTCGAATTATAAATACAAGATTTCCAAATCGGATATCCTGAATGATCATCTATAGTTTCCCATATGACATCCGAAGCAGCAACATCGTCACAATTTGGATATTCTGATGGAGTTTTGAGAGACAAGGACTTATAGGGGTCAAGAACCCCAGGCATACGAGCTTGTAATATCCAAGCAGACCGATCCCCTTTAGATGCAGATTTAGAGGTCAGGGAGTCTGTCATAACTGCTTTTGTAGAGGCTCCAACACATCCTCTCTTAGTAATGAAATTTCCTGTATGACCAGAAGGAAAATTAAAGCAAACAGGAAAATCATCTGCTAGTCCTTTAAAGGTATAATTGAAATTAATGGGGTATTGTTCTTTTATATAAGAAGTATAGGATCCTCCCAAAAGGCGAGGTTGCTCTGTATTAACCCGTATGGGGTCACTGTTCCAAGTAACAACTTGGAAAGTTGGAGGATCCGGGAGAAACGCCCAATATTTGGTTGGAATGGGAGAGGCACTTACCTGGCAAGAGAGCAAAGCAAGCATGGCAATAAACACCTTTTCAGGAGAGACAGGAGATCCCTGTAGGGAAGCCATCCCCTGTGCCTGGCGACAGAGAGCCTTAATCTGTCCCCAGGTGGGTATGGAGGCTAGTTGGGTTGACTGAGCTGGGCGTCCTAGTGGATTCCTTTGGGGTAAGAAATTAGGGGGAGCAGTATCCTGTATCTGAAGTCGTGACATCCGTCCAGTGGGTGGCTCCGTTTCACGCTCATCTGGGATCTCCGATGTCAGCAGCCCTGGGGTCTGCGACGCTTCCCGTGCTGGCAGAGGGAGTGGGGGAAGAGAAGGCTTCTTCCTCTTTAGAGGCTGCGGTGGCTGGGGGGTCTGGTCTCCGGGGAGCTGAGACATGGTGAATCAATCTGTCTGGAACCCAAATTGGAGAGTCCGCATCCTGTGGAAAAATACAAGCATACCCTCGCCCGCTGGTTAATAAGGGGTCGGGACCTTTCCATTGTCCAGAAAGGAGGTCCCTCCATTTTACTAATGGTTTTGCATTTTGTTGCTCTGGGCACCAATGGTGAAGCATTGCAGTGTTTCCGGATGAATCAGCGTTTAAGTTATTTATTACGAAAAGAGCATGTTGCAAAATCTGATGGGGGGAACTATATTTAAATTCCCCTTCTTTTAGTTTTTGAATATGGATTTTCAGCGTTTGATGTGCTCTTTCCACAATGGCTTGTCCCTGCGGATTATAAGGGATGCCGGTGTTATGTTTAATTTGAAACTTTGTACAAAATTGCTGAAAAGATTTAGAAGTATAAGCAGGGGCATTATCAGTTTTTAAAGCTTTAGGCAAGCCCAAATATGAAAAACATGTAAAAAGATGTTGTATTACATCTTTAACTGCTTCCCCTGTACGAGCAGTAGCAATAATAACATGAAAAAAGGTATCCACAGTTACATGAACAAAAGACAATTTTCCAAATGAAGAGACATGAGTTACATCCATTTGCCAGAGTGCATTAGGTTTGAGACCGTGAGGGTTAACTCCCAGAGGCAGAGCATTCATGGCAGTAGGACAATGTAAACAGGAGCGAACAATCTCTCGGGCAGATTCTCGAGGAATTTGAAACTGGTATCGCAAGGCAGTGGCATTCTGATGATGAAGTGAGTGAGAAGCTCGGGCTTCTTCAAAAACAGAAGCCACTGAAATTCTGGTTAGCGAATCTGCCAGATCATTAAGAGTATTTAAAGGGCCAAGCAGACTGGAATGGGCCCGAATGTGGCCGATAAAGAATGCCTGATTTCTTGTCCAAAGTTGCTGTTGCAATCTAGTTAGTAAATGAAAGATAGCAGTTTTGTTTTCGGGCAGAACTGCAGTCTCAATATGTGGAAACAGCCTGACAACATACTGAGAGTCAGAGNCAGAAGCCACTGAAATTCTGGTTAGCGAATCTGCCAGATCATTAAGAGTATTTAAAGGGCCAAGCAGACTGGAATGGGCCCGAATGTGGCCGATAAAGAATGCCTGATTTCTTGTCCAAAGTTGCTGTTGCAATCTAGTTAGTAAATGAAAGATAGCAGTTTTGTTTTCGGGCAGAACTGCAGTCTCAATATGTGGAAACAGCCTGACAACATACTGAGAGTCAGAGTAAAGATAAAATTCCTGCTCTGCAAACATAACAAAGGCCTCTATAACAGCTGTGATTTCAGCTGTTTGAGCTGAAGTGTCTTGTGTTTCCAAAACTTTCTGGTGATCTCTTGTGACTATAGAGTCTTTACCATTAGCAGATCCGTCTGTAAAGGCTATCTAAGCATCTGGAATAGGGAACTGTTTACATCTAATAGGGAAAATAACTGGATGTTTGGACATAAAATTTACAATGAGACATGTGTAACCTCCTCCAATCTGTCTCATACTACTATATTTTCTGTAGTATGTGTGGGCCAGGAGCCTTTTAGCACCTCGAGAGAAAGCCACAGATCCCTATGTCAACTCGTCGGGAAGCCTGACACTGCTGCTACAGCTCAGGAGGAAAATGGACGTGTATGTCTCCACTCGAGAACAGTCCTGACTCTTCTGTGGAGACTCCAGAGGAACCCCAAGATCCATGTCAGCACTGGAGAGGAAACCTCAGGTTCTGGTCACAATTCCAGACGAGGACCTAGGATCTGACACTGACTGGAGAGGAATCCTGAGGGACCACTCTCAACTGGCAGAGACTGGCCTTTCCTGAAGCCATGTGAGTGTGTCCCTGAGATTCCAATCGTAACTGGAGTGGGACATGCCACAAATTGGAAAAAACCAGGAGGTTCTCCCCTCCAGGCGAGATGAGGCCGTTTTCTGCTGTGGCATCCAGAGAAACCACGCCTTCCCTCCTGAACCTCAAAGGGTCCTTCACACCCTTATTGCAACTCAAGAAGTTCCCCGACATACCCGTCTCCACTCAAGAGGAACACTGAGGGTCCCACCACAACTCAAGAGGACCCCCCTTTCACCCTCCTCCACTCCAGATGATGGTTTCTTTCCCTTCTTTGTTGGGAAAGGATTCTAGCGTTCCCATCACACAGCAAATGGACGTGCTCTCAGCAGGAAAGTCGAGAGGAACTACAGGGGTCGTTCCACTATTCCAAAAGACCCACAAATGTCTCAGTCCAAACCAGATGAACCTTATTTCCCTGCCATGCATCGAAGGTCACCCCGAGCATCGAATCACACCACGGTGGCATGTGCGACAGCTCTGTGGCACCTCGAGAGAAAGCCACAGATCCCTGTGTCAACTCGTTGGGAAGCCTGACAATGCTGCTACAGCTCAGGAGGGAAGCGGACGTGTATGTCTCCACTGGAGAAGAGTCCTGACTCTCCTGTGGAGACTCCAGAGGAACCCCAAGATCCATGCCAGCACTGGAGAGGACACCTCAGGTTCCAGCTTCAGCTCCAGGAGGGGACTTAGGACCCGNGGACGTGTATGTCTCCACTGGAGAAGAGTCCTGACTCTCCTGTGGAGACTCCAGAGGAACCCCAAGATCCATGCCAGCACTGGAGAGGACACCTCAGGTTCCAGCTTCAGCTCCAGGAGGGGACTTAGGACCCGGCACTGACTGGAGAGGAATCCCGAGGGTCCCTTCTCAACTCGCACAGAGACTGGCCTTTCCTGAGGCCACGCGAGTGGGTCCCTGAGATCCCCATTGAAACTCGAGAGGGACGTGCCGCAACTCCAGAAAAACCAGGAGGTTCTGCCCTCCAGTCAAGATGAGGCCATTTTCTGCTGAGGCATCCCGAGAGAAATCACACTTTCCCTCCTGAACATTAAAGGTTCCTTCCCACCCTTGCTGCAACTCAAGAAGTTCCCCGACATACCCGTCCCCACGAGGGAGGAACACCGAGGCTTCTGGACAACTGAAGAGGAGCCCTGTTTCCCCCTCTTGAGCTCGAGATGAGGGTCCCTTTCCCTGCTTCCTTGGGAAAGGATTCCCGCCGTTCCCATCCCATCTCAAGAGGTGGCGTTCTCAACAGGAAAGCCGAGATCTCAAGGGGTAGTGCCAACATACTAAAAGTCCCGCAGATGTCTCAGTCCAATCCAGATGAACCTGATTTCCCTGCACTACCTCGAGTGTCACCCGCGTATCGCCTCACACCACAATGGTTCATGCCACAGCCCTGTGGCAGCTCGAGGAAAAGAAAGAGATCCCTGGGTCAACTCGACGGGAACCTGACACTGCTGCTACAACTCGTGAGGAAAGTGGACATGCATGTAACCACTGGAGACGAGGACTGACTCCCCTGGGGAGACTCAAGAGAAAACCCAAGATCCATGCCAGCACTGGAGAGGAAACCTCAGGTTCCACCTTCAGCTCCAGACAGGGACTTAGGAACCGGCACCGACTGGAGAGGAATCCCGAGGGGCCCCTCTCAACTCACACAGAGACTGGTCTTTCCTGAGGCCCGGCAAGAGGGTCCCTGAGGTCCCCGTCTTAGCTCGAGAGGGATGTGCCGCAACTCGAGAAAAACCAGGAGGTTCTGCCCCCCAGTCGAGATGAGGCTATTTTCTGCTGAGGCATTCCGAGAGAAATCACGCCTTCCCTCCTGAACATCAAAGGGTCCTTCACACCCTTGCTGCAACTCAAGAAGTTCGCCGACATAGCCGTCTCCACTCAAGAGGACAATTGAGGGTCCCACCACAACTCAAGAGAAGCCCCTTTCCCCCTCCTCCACTCCAGTTGAGGGTTCCTTTCCCTGCTTTGTCGGGAAAGGATTCTGGCATTCCCATCACACAGCAAGAGGACGTGCTCTCAACAGGAAACTCCAGAGGAACTCCAGGAATCGTGCCACCATTCCAAAAGACCCCCAAATGTCTCAGTCCACTCCAGATGAACCTGATTTCCCTGCCCTGCCTCGAAGGTCACCTCAAGCATCGAATCACACCACGGTGGCACTTGCGACCGNGCCACCATTCCAAAAGACCCCCAAATGTCTCAGTCCACTCCAGATGAACCTGATTTCCCTGCCCTGCCTCGAAGGTCACCTCAAGCATCGAATCACACCACGGTGGCACTTGCGACCGCCCTGTGGCACCTCAAGAGAAAGCCAGAGTTCCCTGTTTCATACTATCGGGAAGCCTGACAATGCTGCTACAGCTCAGGAGAAAATGGACGTGTATGTCTCCACTTGCTAAGAGTCCTGATTCTCCTGTGGAGACTCCAGAGACAACCCAAGATCCATGTCAGCACTGGAGAGGAAACCTCAGGTTTTGGCCGCAGTTCCAGACGAGGACCTAGGACCCGACACTGACTGGAGAGGAATCCCAAGGGGTCCCTCGCAACGCGCATGGAGACTGGTCTTTCCTGAGGCCACACCAGCGGGTCCCTGAGGTCCCTGTCGTAACTCGAGAGGGACCTGCCACAACACGAGAAAAACCAGGAGGTTCTCCTCTGCAGGCGAGATGAGGTCCTTTTGTGCTGCAGTATCTCGAGGGAAATCATGCCTTCCCTCTTGAACCTCGCAAGGGTATTTGCCTCCCTTGCTGCAACTCAAGAAATTCCCCGACATACCATTCCCCACATGGGAGGAACACCGAGGGTCCTGGCACAACTCAGGAGAAGCCCTGTTTCCCCCTCATGAGCTCGAGATTAGGGCCCCTTTCCCTGCTTCATCGGAAAAGGATTCCCACTGTTCCCGTCACATCTCAAGAAGTGGTGCTCTCAACAGGAAAGCCAAGATATCCAGGGGTCGTGCCAACATACTAAAAGTCCCCCAGATGTCTCAGTCCACTCCAGATGAACCTGATTTCCCTGCACTACCTCGAGTGTCATCCGCGTATCGCCTCACACCACGGTGGCTCGTGCCACAACCCTGTGGCATCTCGAGGGAAATACAGAGATCCCTGGGTCAACTCGATGGGAAGCCTGACACTGCTTCTACAGCTTGGGAGTAAAGCAGACGTTCACGTAACCACAGGAGACGAGGCCTGACTCTCCTGGGGAGACTCCAGAGGAACCCCAAGATCCATGCCAGCACTGGAGAGGAATCCTCAGTTTCCAGCTTTGGCTCCAGACGGGTATTAGGAACCAGCACCGACTGAAGAGGAATCCCAAGAGGCCCCTCTCAACTCGCATGGAGACAGGCCTTTCCTGAGCCCACACCAGCTGTTCCCTGAGGTCCCCATCGTAACCCGAGAGGGACCTGCTGCAACTCGAGAAAAACCAGAAGATTCTCCCCTCCAGGTGAGATGAGGCCGTTTTCTGCTGCGGCATCCCGAGAGAAATTACGCCTTCCCTCCTCAACCTCAAAGGGTCCTTCACACCCTTGCTGCAACTCAAGAAGCTTCCCCACATACCTGTCTCCACAAGGGAGGAACACTGAGGGTCCCATCACAACTCAAGAGGAGCTCCCTTTCCCCTCCTCTGCTCCAGATTCAGGTTCCTTTCCCTGCTTCGTTGGGAAAGGATTCTGGTGTTTCCGTCGCACTGCCAGAGGATGTGCTCTCAACAGGAAAGTTGAGAGGAACTCCAGGGGTTGTGTCACAATTCCAAAAGACCCCCAAATGTCTCAGTCCACTTAAGATGAAACTGATATCCCTGCCCTGCCTCGAAGGTCACCCTGAGCATCGAATCACACCACGGTGGCAAGAATTACAGCCCTGTGGCACCTCAAGGGAAAGCAATAGATCCCTGTGTCAACCCGTCGGGAAGCCTGACACTGCTGCTACAGCTCAGGAGGAAAACGGACGTGTATGTCTCCACTCGAGAAGAGTCCTGACTCTCCTGTGGAGACTCNATCGAATCACACCACGGTGGCAAGAATTACAGCCCTGTGGCACCTCAAGGGAAAGCAATAGATCCCTGTGTCAACCCGTCGGGAAGCCTGACACTGCTGCTACAGCTCAGGAGGAAAACGGACGTGTATGTCTCCACTCGAGAAGAGTCCTGACTCTCCTGTGGAGACTCCAGAGGAACCCCAAGATCCATGTCAGCACTGGAGAGGAAACCTCAGGTTCTGGCCCCAGGTCCAGATAAGGAACAAGGACCCGACACTAACTGGAGAGGAATCCCGAGGGGCCACTCGCAACACTCATGGAGACTGGTCTTTCCTGAGGCCATGCCAGCGGGTCCCTGAGGTCCCTGTCATAACTCGAGAGGGACCTGCTGCAACTCGAGAAACACCAGGAGGTTCTCCCCTGCAGGCGAGATGAGGCCCTTTTCTACTGCAGCGTCTCGAAGGAAATCACTCCTTCCCTCTTGAACCTCACAAAGCTCCTTCCCACCCTTGCTGCAAATCAAGAAATTCCTGACATACCCGTCTCCACGCGGAAGGAACACCAAGGGTGAAGACACAACTCAGGAGGAGCCCCGTTTCCCCATCATGAGCTCAAGATGAGGGTCTCTATCCCTGCTACGTCGGGAAAGGATTCCCGCCGTTCTTGTCGCATCTCAAGGGGTGGCACACACAAGAGGAAAACGGAGAACTCCAGGGGTCGTGCCAAAATACTAAAAGTCCCCAATATGTCTCAGTCCACTCCAGATGAACCTGATTTCCCTGCACTACCTCGAGTGTCACCTGCATATCACCTAACACCACGGTGGCTCGTGCCACAGCCCTGTGGCATCTTGAGGAAAAGACAGATCCCTGGGTCAACTCGACTGGCAGCCTGACACTGCTGCTACAGCTCGGGAGGAAACAGACGTGCATGTAACCACAGGAGACGAGGCCTGACTCCCCTGGGGATACACCAGAGGAACCCCAAGATCCATGTCAGCACTGGAGAGGAAACCTCAGGTTCCAGCTTTGGCTCCAGACGGGGACTTAGGACCCGGCACCGACTGGGGAGGAATCCCAAGGGGCCCCTCTCAACTCACACTGAGACTGGCCTTTCCTGTGGCCACGCGAGCGGGTCCCACAAGTCCCCGTTGTAACTCAAGAGGGACCTACTGCAACTCGAGAATAACCAGGAGGATCTCCCCTCCAGGGGAGATGAGGCCGTTTTAGGCTGCAGCATCCCAACAGAATTCACACCTTCCCTCCAGAACCTCAAAGGGTCCTTCACACCCTTGCTGCAAATCAAGAAGTTCCCAGACATACCCGTCTCCACTCTAGAGGAACACTAAGGGATCCATCACAACTCAAGAGGGGCCTCTTTCCCCCTCCTCCACTCCAGATGAGGATTCCTTTCCCTGTTTCTTTGGGATAGGATTCTGGCGTTCCCGTCACACAGCAAGAGGACCTGTTCTCATCAGGAATGTCGAGAGGAACTCCAGGGGTCGTGCCACCATTCTAAAAGACCCCCAAATGTCTCAGTCCACTCCAGATGAACATGATTTCCCTGCCCTGCCTCGAAGGTCACCCCGAGCTTCGAATCACACCATGGTGGAATGTGTGACAGCCCTGTGGCACCTCGAGGGAAAACCACAGATCCCTGTGTCCACTCGTCGGGAAGCCAGACACTGCTGCTACAGCTCAGGAGGAAAATGGACATGTATGTCTCTATTAAGAAGAGTCCTGACTCTCCTGTCGAGACTCCAGAGGAACCCCAAGATCCATGTCAGCACTGGAGAGGAAACCTCAGGTTCCAGCTTTGGCTCCAGACGGGGACTTAGGACCCGGCACCGACTGGGGAGGAATCCCAAGGGGCCCCTCTCAACTCACACTGAGACTGGCCTTTCCTGTGGCCACGCGAGCGGGTCCCACAAGTCCCCGTTGTAACTCAAGAGGGACCTACTGCAACTCGAGAATAACCAGGAGGATCTCCCCTCCAGGGGAGATGAGGCCGTTTTAGGCTGCAGCATCCCAACAGAATTCACACCTTCCCTCCAGAACCTCAAAGGGTCCTTCACACCCTTGCTGCAAATCAAGAAGTTCCCAGACATACCCGTCTCCACTCTAGAGGAACACTAAGGGATCCATCACAACTCAAGAGGGGCCTCTTTCCCCCTCCTCCACTCCAGATGAGGATTCCTTTCCCTGTTTCTTTGGGATAGGATTCTGGCGTTCCCGTCACACAGCAAGAGGACCTGTTCTCATCAGGAATGTCGAGAGGAACTCCAGGGGTCGTGCCACCATTCTAAAAGACCCCCAAATGTCTCAGTCCACTCCAGATGAACATGATTTCCCTGCCCTGCCTCGAAGGTCACCCCGAGCTTCGAATCACACCATGGTGGAATGTGTGACAGCCCTGTGGCACCTCGAGGGAAAACCACAGATCCCTGTGTCCACTCGTCGGGAAGCCAGACACTGCTGCTACAGCTCAGGAGGAAAATGGACATGTATGTCTCTATTAAGAAGAGTCCTGACTCTCCTGTCGAGACTCCAGAGGAACCCCAAGATCCATGTCAGCACTGGAAAGGAAAACTCAGGTTCTGGCTGCAGTTCCAGATGAGGAATAGGACCCGACACTGACTGGAGCAGAATCCCGAGGGGCCCCTCACAACTCGCATGGAGACTGGTCTTTCCTGAGGCCACGCCAGTGGGTCTTTGAAGTCCCCGTCATAACTCGAGAGGGACCAGCTGCAACTCGAGAAAAACCAGGAGGCTCTCCGCTCCAGGCGAGATGAGGTCGTTTTCTGCTGCGGCATCCTGAGAGAAATCGTTCTTTTCCTCCTGGACCTCAAATAGTCATTGCCAGCCTTGCTGCAACTCAAGAAGTTCCCCAATATACCCGGCTCCACTTGAGAGGAACACTGAGGGTCCCACTACAACTCAAGAGATGCCCCCTTTCCCCCTCTTCCACTCCAGATGAGGGTTCCTTTCCCTGCTTCGTCGGGAAAGGATTCTGTCATTCCTGTCGCACAGCAAGAGGATGTGCTCTCAACAGGCATGTCGAGAGGAACTCCAGGGGTCGTGCCAGCATTCCAAAAGACTCCCAAATGTCTCAGTCCACTCCAAATGAACCTGATTTCCTACCTTGCCTCAAAGGTCACCCCGAGCATCGAATCACACCATGGTGGCACGTGCGAAAGCCCTGTGGCATGTTGAGGAAAAGCCACAGATCCCTGTGTCAACACGTCGGGAAACCTGACACTGCTGCTACAGTTCGGGAGGAAAAGGGACGTGTATGTCTCCACTCGAGAAGAGTCCTGACTCTCCTGTGGAGACTCCAGAGGAATCCCAAGACCCATGTCAGCACTGGAGAGGAAACCTCAGGTTCCAGCTTCGGCTCCAGACGAGGACCTAGGACTCGACACTGACCGGAGAGGAATCCCGAGGGGACACTCACAACTCGAATGGAGACTGGTCTTTCCTGAGGCCATGCCAGCGGGTCCCTGAGGTCCCCATTGTAACTCGAGAGGAACCTGCTGCAACTCGAGAAAAACCAGGAGGTTTTCCCCTGCAGGCAAGATAAGGCCCTTTTCTGTTGCAGCATCTCGAGGGAAATCATGCCTTCCCTCTTGAACCTTGCAAGGATCCTTCCCACCATTGCTTCAACTCAAGAAGTTCCCCAACATAGCAGTCTCCACACGGGAGGATCACTGAGCTTCCTGGCACAACTCAGGAGTAGCCCCGTTTCCCCCTCGTGAGCTCGAGTTGAGGGTCCCGTTCCCTGCTTCATTGGGAAAGCATTCCTGCCATTCCCGTCACATATCAAGAGGTGGTGTTCTCAACAGAAAATCCGAGATCTCCAGAGGTCTTGCCAAAATACTAAAAGTCCGCCAGATGTCTCAGTCCACTCCAGATGGACCTGATTTCCCTGCCCTGCCTCGAGTGTCACCCACGTATCGCCTCACACCACGGTGTCTCGTGCCACAGCCCTGTGGCATCTCGAGGGAAAGACAGAGATCCCTGAGTCAACTCGATGGGAAGACTCACACTGCTGCTACAGCTCGGGAGGAAACTCGACGTGCAAGTAACAACAGGAGACGAGGACTGACTGCCTTGGGGAGACGTCAGAGGAACCCCAAGATCCATGCCAGCACTGGAGAGGAAACCTCAGGTTCCAGCTTCAGCTCCAGACAGGGATTTAGGACCCAGCACCAAGTGGAGAGGAATCTCGAAGGGGCCTTCTCAACTCGCACGGAGACTGGGCTTTCCTGACCCACGCGAGCGGGTCCCTGAAGTCCCCATCGTAACTCGAGAGGACCTGCTGCAACTCGAGAAAAACCAGGAGGTTCTCCCCTCCAGGCAACATAAGGCCGTTTTCTGCTGTGGCATCCCGAGAGAAATCACGCCTTCCCTCCTGAACCTCAAAGGGTCCTTCACACCCTTGCTGCAACTCAAGAAGTTCCCCAACATACCCTTCTCCACTCGAGAGGAACACTGAGGGTCCCACCACAACTAAAGAGGGGCCCCCTTTCCCNTGAACCTCAAAGGGTCCTTCACACCCTTGCTGCAACTCAAGAAGTTCCCCAACATACCCTTCTCCACTCGAGAGGAACACTGAGGGTCCCACCACAACTAAAGAGGGGCCCCCTTTCCCTCTCCTCCACTCCAGATGAGGGTTCCTTCCCCTGCTTCGACGGGAAAGGATTCTGGCTTTCCCGTCACACAGCAAGGAGATGTGCTCTCAACAGGAATGTCTTGAGAAACTCCAGGGTTCGTGCCACCATTCAAGAGACCCCCAAAAGTCTATGTCCACTCCAGATGAACCTGACTTCCCTGCCCTGCCTCGAAGGTCACCCCAATCATCGAATCACACCACCGTGGCACGTGTGTCAGCCCTGTGGCACCTCGAGGGAAAGCCACAGATCCCTGTGTCAACTCATCGGGAAGCCTGACACTGCTGCTATGACTCGGGAGGAAAACAGACGTGTATCTCTCCACTCGAGAAGAGTCCTGACTCTCCTGTGGAGACTCCAGAGGAACCCCAAGATCCATGTCAGCACTAGAGAGGAAACCTCAGGTTCTGGCCGCAGTTCCAGACAAGGACCTAGGACCTGATANACTCGAGAAGAGTCCTGACTCTCCTGTGGAGACTCCAGAGGAACCCCAAGATCCATGTCAGCACTAGAGAGGAAACCTCAGGTTCTGGCCGCAGTTCCAGACAAGGACCTAGGACCTGATACTGACTGGAGAGGAATCCCAAGGGTCCCATTGCAACTCACATGGAGACTGGTCTTTCGTGAGGCCACGCCAACAGGTCGCTGAGGTCCCTATCGTAACTCTAAAGGGACCTGCCGCAACTCGAGAAAAACCAGGAGGTTCTCCCCTGCAGGCGAGATGAGGCCCTTTTCTGTGGCGACATCTTGAGGAAAAACATTCCTTCACTCTTGAACCTTGAAAGGGTCCTTCCCACCCTTGCTGCAACTCAACAAGTTCCCCAACATACCCGTCCCCACGCGAGAAGAATGGTAAGATTCCTGGCACAACTCAGAAGGAGCCCCGTTTCCCCCTGGTGAGCCCGAGATGAGGGTCCCGTTCCCTGCTTCATCAGGAAAGGATTCCCACCGTTCCCGTCGCATCTCAAAAGGTGGCTCTCTCAACAGGAAAGTCGAGATATCCAGGGGTCGTGCCAACATACTAACGTCCCCTAGATGTCTCAGTCCACTCCAGATGAACCTGATTTCCCTGCCCTGCCTCGAGGGTCACCCGCGTATCGCTTCACACCATGGTGGCTCGTGCCAAACTCCTGTGGCATGACGAGGGAAAGACAGAGATGCCTGGGTCAACTCGACAGGAAGCCTGACACTGTTGCTACAGCTTGGGAGGAAACAGACGTGCATGTAACCACAGGAGACGAGGCCTGACTCCACTGGGGAGACTCCAGAGGAATCCCAAGATCCATGCCAGCACTGGAGAGGAAACCTCAGGTTCCAGCTTCAGCTCCAGATGGGGACTTAGGACCCAGCACTGACTGGAGAGGAATCCCGAGGGGCCCCTCTCAACTCGCATGGAGACTGGCCTTTCCCGAGGCCAAGCAAGCGGGTCCCTGAGGTCCCCGTCGTAACTCTAGAGGAACCTGATGCAACTCGAGAAAAACCAGGAGGTTCTCCCCACTAGACGAGATGAGGACGCTTTCTGCTGCAGCATACCTAGAGAAATCACGCCTTCCCTCCTGAACCTCAAAGGGTCCTTCACACCCTTGCAACAACTCAAGAAGTTCCCCGACATACCCGTCTCCACTCAAGATGAACACTGAGGGTCCCACCACAAATCAAGAGGAGACCTCTTTCCCCCTCCTCCTCTCCAGATGGGGGTTCCTTTCCCTGCTTCTTCGGAAAGGATTCTGCCATTCGCGTCACACAGCAAGAGGAGGTGCTCTCAACATCAATGTCGAGAGAAAATCCAGGGGTTGTGCCACCATTCCAAAAGACCCCCAAATGTCTGAGTACACTTCAGATGAACCTGATTTCCCTGCCCTGCCTCAAAGGTCACCCCCAGCATCGAATCACACCACAGTGGCACGTGCGACAGACCTGTGGCACCTTGAGGGAAAGCCACAGATACCTGTGTCATCACATCGGGAAGTCTGACGCTGCTGCTACAGCTCAGAAGGAAAACGGACGTGTAGGTCTCCACTCGAGAAGAGTCCTGACTCTCCTGTGGAGACTCCAGAGGAACCCCAAGATCCATGTCAGCACTGGAGAGGAAACCTCAGGTTCTGGCCAAAGTTCCAGATGAGGATCTAGGACCTGACACTGACTGGAGAGAAAACTCGAGGGACCCCTCACAACTCGCATGGAGACTGGTCTTTCCTGAGGCCATGCAAGCGGCTCCCTGAGGTCCCCATTGTAACTCCAGTGGGACCAGCTGCAACTCGAGAAAAACCAGGAGGTTCTCCCCTGCAGGCGAGATGAGGTCCTTTTCTGCTGTGGCGTCTTGAGGGAAATCACGCCTTCCCTCTTGAACCTCGCAAGGGTCCTTCCCACCCTTGCTGCAACTCAAGAAGTTCCCCGACATACCCCTCCTCACGCAGGAGGAACACCGAGGGTCCCGGCACAACTCAAGAGTAGTCCCGTTTCGCCCTCATGAGCTCGAGATGAGGGTTCTTTTCCCTGCTTCTTCGGGAAAGGATTCCTGCTGTTCCCATCATATCTCAAGAGGTGGCGCTCTCAACAGGAAAGCCGAGATCTTCAGGGGTCATGCCAACATACTTAAAGCCCACAGATGTCTCAGTCCACTCCAGATGAGCCTGATTTTCCTGCACTACCTCGAGTGTCACCCACTTATCTCCTCACACCATGGTGGCTCGTGCCACAGCCCGGTGGCATCTCG
>SJYH01007186.1:62754-121318 GCA_006408735.1 Sylvicapra grimmia
GTGGCATCTCGAGGGAAAGACAGAGATCCCTGGGTCAACTCGACGGGAAGCCTGACACTGCTGCTACAGCACGGGAGGAAAGCAGACGTGAATGTAACCACAGGAGACGAGGCCTGACTCCCCTGGGGAAACTCGAGAGGAACCCCAAGATCCATGCCAGCACTGGAGAGGAAACCTCAGATTCCAACATTGGCTCAGATGAGGACTTAGAACCCAGCACCGAATGGAGAGGAATCCTGAGGGGCCCCACTCAACTCGCACAGAGACTGGCCTTTCCTGAGGCCACGCGAGCGGTTCCCTGAGGTCCCCATCGTAACTCGAGAGGGACCTGCCACAACACGAGAAAAACCAGGAGACTCTCCCCTGCAGGCGAGATGAGCCCGTTTTCTGCTGCAGCATCCCAAGAGAAATCACGCCTTCCCTCCTGAACCTGAAAGTGTCTTTCACACCCTTGCTGCAACTCAAGAAGTTCCCCGACATACCCATCTCCACTCGAGAGGAACACTGAGGGTCCCACCACAACTCAAGAGGNGCTGTTTTCTGCTGCGGCATCCCAAGAGAAATCACGCCTTCCCTCCTGAACCTGAAAGTGTCTTTCACACCCTTGCTGCAACTCAAGAAGTTCCCCGACATACCCATCTCCACTCGAGAGGAACACTGAGGGTCCCACCACAACTCAAGAGGAGGCCCCTTTCCCCCTCCTCCACTCCACATGAGGATTCCTTTCCCTGCTTCGTTGGGAATGGATTCTGGCGTTCCCGTCGCACAGCAAGAGGACGTGCTCTCAACAAGAAAGTTGTGAGGCACTCCAGGGGAGTGCCACCATTCCAAAAGACCCCCAAATGTCTCAGTCCACTCCAGATGAACGTGATTTCCCTGCCCTGCCTCAAAGAACACCCCAAGCATCGAATCACACCATGGTGGCATGTGCGACAGCCCTGTGGCACCAAGAGGGAAAGCCACAGATCCCTGTGTTAACCCATCGGGAAGCCTGACACTGTTGCTACAGCTCGGGAGGAAAACGGACGTGAATGTATCAACTCGAGTAGAGTCCTGACTCTCCTTGAAGACTCCAGAGGAACCCCAAGATCCATGTCAGCACTGGAGAGGAAACCTCAGGTTCTGACCGCAGTTCCAGACGAGGCCCTAGGACCCGACACTGACAGGAGAGGAATCCCGAGGGGCCCCTCGGAACTTGCGTAGAGACTGGTCTTTTGAGGTCACGCCAGCGGGTCCCTGAGGTACCTGTCAAAACTCGAGAAGGACCTGCCGCAACTCAAGAAAAACCAGGAGGTTCTCCCCTGCAGGCTAGATGAGGCACTTTTCTGCTTCAGTGACTCGAGGGAAATATCGTCTTCCCTCTGGAACCTCGTAAGATTCATTTCCCAGAATTCAACGCCAGAATCCATTCCCAACGAAGCAGGGAAAGGAATCCTCATGTGGAGTGGAGGAGGGGGAAATGAATCTTCACCCTTGCTGAAACTCAAGAAGTTGCCCGAAATGCACGTCCCCAAGTGGGAGGAAAACCGAGGGTCCTGGCACAACTCAAGAGGAGCCCGATTTCCCCCTCATGAGCTCGAGATGAGGGTTCCTTTCCCTGCTTCAGCGGGAAAGGATTCCTGCAGTTCCTGTCACATCTCAAGAGGTGGCGCTCACAAAAGGAAGCCGAGACATCCAGGGGTCGTGTCAACATACTAAAAGTCCCCCAGATGTCTCAGTCCACTCCAGATGAACCTGATTTCCCTGCACTACCTTGAGTGTCACCCGCGTATCACCTCACACCACGGTGGCTCGTGCCACAGCCCTGTGGCATCTTGAGGGAAAGACAGAGATCCCTGGGTCAATTCAACGGGAAGCCTGACACTGCTGCTACAGCTCGGGAGGAAAGCAGATGTGCATGTAACCACAGGAGATGAGGCCTGACTCCCCTGCGGAAACTCCAGAGGAACCCCAAGATCCATGCCAGCACTGGAGAGGAAACCTCAGATTCCAGCTTTGGCTCAGATGGGGACTTAGAACCCAGCACCGACTGGAGAGGAATCCCGAGGGGCCCCACTCAACTCGCACAGAGACTGGCGTTTCCTGAGGCCAAGCGAGCGGGTCCCTGAGGTCCCCTTTGTAACTCGAGAGGGACCTGCCACAACACGAGAAAAACCAGGAGATTCTCCCCTGCAGGCGAGATGATGCCCTTCTCTGATGCGGCGCCTCGAGGGAAATCATGCCTTCCATCTTAACCTCGCACGGATCCTTCCCACCCTTGCTTCAACTCAATAAGTTGCCTGACATACCCGTCCACACGCGGGAGGAACACCGAGGATCCCGGCACAACTCAGGAGGAACCCCGTTTCCCCCTAATGAGCTCGAGATGAGGATCCCTTTCCATGGTTCGTTGGGAAAGGTTTTCCGCCGTTCCCGTCACATGTCAAGAGGTGGCGCTCTCAAAAGGAAAGCTGAGACATCCAGGGGTCGTGCCAACATACTAAAATTCCCCCAGATGTCTCAGTCCACTCCAGATGAACCTGATTTCCCTGCACTACCTTGAGTGTCACCCGCGTATCACCTCACACCACGGTGGCTCGTGCCACAGCCCTGTGGCATCTTGAGGGAAAGACAGAGATCCCTGGGTCAATTCAACGGGAAGCCTGACACTGCTGCTACAGCTCGGGAGGAAAGCAGATGTGCATGTAACCACAGGAGATGAGGCCTGACTCCCCTGCGGAAACTCCAGAGGAACCCCAAGATCCATGCCAGCACTGGAGAGGAAACCTCAGATTCCAGCTTTGGCTCAGATGGGGACTTAGAACCCAGCACCGACTGGAGAGGAATCCCGAGGGGCCCCACTCAACTCGCACAGAGACTGGCGTTTCCTGAGGCCAAGCGAGCGGGTCCCTGAGGTCCCCTTTGTAACTCGAGAGGGACCTGCCACAACACGAGAAAAACCAGGAGATTCTCCCCTGCAGGCGAGATGATGCCCTTCTCTGATGCGGCGCCTCGAGGGAAATCATGCCTTCCATCTTAACCTCGCACGGATCCTTCCCACCCTTGCTTCAACTCAATAAGTTGCCTGACATACCCGTCCACACGCGGGAGGAACACCGAGGATCCCGGCACAACTCAGGAGGAACCCCGTTTCCCCCTAATGAGCTCGAGATGAGGATCCCTTTCCATGGTTCGTTGGGAAAGGTTTTCCGCCGTTCCCGTCACATGTCAAGAGGTGGCGCTCTCAAAAGGAAAGCTGAGACATCCAGGGGTCGTGCCAACATACTAAAATTCCCCCAGATGTCTCAGTCCACTCCAGATGAACCTGATTTCCCTGCACTACCTTGAGTGTCACCCGCGTATCACCTCACACCACGGTGGCTCGTGCCACAGCCCTGTGGCATCTCAAGGGAAAGACAGAGATCCCTGGGTCAACTCAATGGGAAGCCTTACACTGCTGCNGATGAACCTGATTTCCCTGCACTACCTTGAGTGTCACCCGCGTATCACCTCACACCACGGTGGCTCGTGCCACAGCCCTGTGGCATCTCAAGGGAAAGACAGAGATCCCTGGGTCAACTCAATGGGAAGCCTTACACTGCTGCTACAGCTCGGGAGGAAAGTAGACGTGCATGTCACCTTAGGAGAGGAGGCCTGAGTCCCCTGGGGAGTCTCCAGAGGAACTCCAATGCCAGCACTGGAAAGGAAACCTCAATTCCAGCTTCAGCTCCAGACGGGGACATAGGACCCAGAACTGAATGGGGAGGAATCCTGAACTGCCCCTCGCAACTCTCATGGAGACTGGCCTTTCATGAGGGCACACTGAGCGGGTCCCTGAGGTCCCCGTCGTAACTCCAGTGGAAACTGCCGCAACTCAACAAAAACCAGGAGGTTCTCCTCTCCAGGCAAGATGAGGCCGTTTTCTGCTGTGGCATCCCAGGATATATCACCCCTTCTCTTGTGAACCACAAAGGGTCCTTCACAGCCTTGCTGCAACTCAAGAAGTTCCCCGACCTACCCGTCTCCACTCGAGAGGAATACTGAGGTCACACCACAACACAATGGAGCCCCCTTTCCTCCTCCTCATCTCGAGATGAGTGTTCCTTTCCCGGTTTCGTTGGGAAAGGATTTCCTCGGTTCCAGTCACATCTCAATTGGTGGCGCTCTCGACAGGAAAGTCGAGAACTCCAGGGGTCTTTCCAACATACCCAAAGTCCCTCAGATGTCTCAGTCCACTCCAGATGAAACTGATTTACCTGCACAGCCTCAAAGGTCACACCGAGCATCGAATCACACCACGGTGGCACATACCATAGTCCTGTGGCATCTCAAGGGAAAGATAGATGTCCCTGTGTCAACTATATGGGAAGCCTGACACTGCTGCTACAGCTCGGAAGGAAAGTGGACGTGCATGTAACCACAGGAGACGAGGCCTGACTCCCCTGGGGAACATCCAGAGGAACCCCAAGATCCATGCCAGCACTGCAGAGGAAACAACAGATTTCAGCTTCGGCTCCAAACGGGGACTTAGGACCCAGCACCGACTGAAGAAGAATCCCGAGGGGCCCCTCTCAACTCCAATGTAGACTGGCCTTTCCTGTGGCCACAAGAGCAGGTCCCTGAGGTCCCCATCGTAACTCGAGTGGAAACTGCCTCAACTCGACAAAAACCAGGTGGTTCTCCTCTCCAGGCAAGATGAGGTCATTTTCTGCTGTGGCATCCCAAGAAAAATCACCCCTTCCCTCGTGAACCACAAAGGGTCCTTCACAGCCTTGCTGCAACTCAAGAAGTTCCCCGACATACCCGTCTCCACTCGAGAGGAATACTGAGGGTCACACCACAACACAAGCGGAGCCCCTTTACCCCCTCCTCATCTCGAGATGAGGGTTCCTTTCCCTGATTCATCGGGAAAGGATTTCCTTCGTTCCAGTCACATCTCAAGTGGTGGCGCTCTCGACAGGAAAGTCGAGAACTCCAGGGGTCTTTTCAACATACCCAAAGTCCCCCAGATGTCTCAGTCCACTCCAGATGAACCTGATTTACCTGCACAGCCTCGAAGGTCACACTGAGCATCGAATCACACCACGGTGGCACGTGCCACAGTCCTGTGGCATCTCGAGGGAAAGATAGATATCCCTGTGTCACCTATATGGGAAGCCGGACACTGCTGCTACAGCTCGGGAGGTAAGTGGACGTGCATGTAACCACAGGAGATGAGGCCTGACTCCCCTGGGGAACATCCAGAGGAACCCCAAGATCCATGCCAGCACTGGAGAGGAAACAACAGTTTCCAGCTTCGGACCCAGATGCGGACATAGGACCCAGCACCGACTGAAGAGGAATCCTGAGGGGCCCCTCTCAACTCCAATGAAGACTGGCCTTTCCTGTGGCCACGAGAGTGGGTTCCTGAGGTCCCCGTTGTAACTCAAAAGGGACCTGTCACAACTCAAGAAAAACCAGGAGATTCTCCCTTCCAGGCGAGATGAGGCTGTTTTCTACTGCAGCATCCCAAGAGAAATCATGCGTTCCATCCTGAACCTCAAAGGGTCCTTCACACCCTTGGTGCTACTGAAGAAGATCCCCGACAAAACCATCTCCACTGGAGAGGAGCACTGAGGGTCCCACCGCAGCTCAAGAGGAGCCCCCTTTCCCCCTCCTACGCTCGAGATGAGAGATCCTTTCTGTGCTTCATTGGGAAAGGATTCTGGCATTTCCATCGCACAGAAAGAGGACGTGCTCTCAACAGGAAAGACGAGAAGAACTCCAGGGTTCGTGCCACCATTCCAAAAGACCCCCAAATGTCTCAGTCCACTCCAGATGAAACTGCTTTCCCTGTACTGCCTAGAAGGTCACCCCGAGCATTGAATCACACCACGGTCACTCGTGCGACAGCCCTGTTTCACCTCGAGGGAAAGCCACAGACCCCTGTGTCAACTCGTCGGGAAGCCTGACTCTGCTGCTACAGCTCGGGAGGAAAACAGACGTGTATTTCTCCACTCGAGAAGAGTCCTGACTCACCTGTGTAGACTCCAGAGGAACCCCATAATCCATTAGAACAATGGAGAGGACATCTCAGGTTATGGCCACAGTTCCAGATGTGGACTTAGGACACGACACTGACTGGATAAGAATCCCTAGAGGCACCTCACCACTCTCATGGAGACTGGTCTTTCCTGAGGCCACACCAGCATGTCCCTGAGGTCCCCATCGTAACTCGAGAGGGACCAGCTGCAACTCAGTACAAACCAGGAGGATCTCCCCTGCAGGAGAGATGAGGCCCTTTTCGGCCACGGCGTCTCAAGGGAAATCATGCCTTCCCTTTTGAACCTTGCAAGGGTCCTTCCCACCCTTGCTGCAACTCAAGAAGTTTCCCAACATACCCATATCTTCGCAGGAGGAACACCGAGGGTCCAGGAAAAAATCAAGAGGGGCCCCATGTCCCCCTCGTGATCTCGAGATGAGGGTTCTTTTTCCTACTTCATCAGGAAAGGATTCCCGCCATTCCCGTAGCATCTCAAGAGGTGGCACTCTTAACAGCAATGCCGAACCTCATGGGGTCGTGAAAACATACTAAAAGTCCCCCAGATGTTGCAGTCCACTCCAGATGAACCTGATTTCCCTGCACTACCTCGAGTGTCACCCGCGTATCACCTCACACCACTGTGGCTCTTGCCAACCCTGTTGCATCCCAAGGGAAAGACAGAGATGCCTGTGTCAACTCGACGAGAAGCCTGAAACTGCTGCTACAGCTCGGGAGGAAAGCGGACGTGCATGCAACCACAGGAGATGAGGCCTGACTCCCCTGGGGAGACTCCAGAGGAACCCCAAGACCCATGCCAGCACTGGAGAGGAAACCTCAGGTTCCAGATTCGGCTCCAGACAGGGACTTAGGACCCGGCACCGACTGGAGAGGAATTCTGAGGGGCCCATCTCAACTCGCACGGAGACTGGCCTTTCCTGAGGTCACGCAAGCGGGTCCCTGAGGTCTCTGTCGTAACTCGAGAGGGATCTGCCCCAAGTCGAGAAAAACCAGGAGGTTCTCCCCTCCAGACGAGATGAGGCCGTTTTCTGCTGTGGCATCCCGTTAGAAATCACACTTACCCTCCTAAACCTCAAAGGGTCTTTCACACCCATGCTGTAACTCGAAAAGTTCCCCGACATACCCGTCTCCACTCGAGAGGAACACTGAGGGTCCCAACACAACTCAAGAAGAGCCCCTTTTCCCTTCCTCTGCTCCAGATGAGGTTTCCTTTCCCTGCATCGTTGGGATAGGATACTGGCATTCCCATCGCACAGCAAGACGACATGCTCTCAACAGGAAAGTCGAGAGAAACTCCAGGGTTCATGCCACCATTCCAAAAGACACCCAAATGTCTCGGTCCACTCCAGATGAACCTGATTTCCCTGCCCTGCCTCGAAGGTCACCCCGAGCATCGAATCACACCACGGTGGCATCTGCGACAGCCCTGTGGCAACTCGAGGGAAAGCCACAGATCCCTGTGTCAACTCGTTGGGAAGCCTGACACAGCTGCGACAGCTCAGGAGGAAAACGGACGTGTATGTCTCCACTCGAGAAGAGTCTGGACTCTCCTGTGGAGACTCCAGAGGAACCCCAAGATCCATGTCAGCACTGGAGAGGACACCTCAGTTTCTGGCCTCAGTCACAGATGAGGACCTAGGACACGACACAGACTGGAGAGGAATCCCGAGGCGCCCCTCCCAACTCTTTCCTGAGGCCACGCCAGACCACGCCCCCAGGGGGTCCCTGACGTCTCCATCGTAACTCGAGAGGGATCTGCCACAGCTCGAGAAAAAGCAGGAAGTTCTCCCCTGCAGGCGAGATGAGGCCCTTTTCTGCTGTGACATCTCGAGGGAAATCACGCCTTCCCTCTTGAAACTTGCAAGTGTCATTCCCACTCTTGCTGCAACTCAAGAAGTTCCCCGACATACCCGTCCCCAGGCGGGAGGAACACCGAGGTTCCTGGCACAACTCAGGAGGAGTGCTGTTTCCCCCTCTTGAGCTCGAGATGAGGGTCCCTTTCCCTGCTTCGTTGGGAAAGGATTCTCCCTGTTCCCGTCGCATCTCAAGAGGTGGTGCTCTCAACCAGAAAGCCGAGATTTCCAAGGGTCGTGCTAACATACTAAAAGTCCCCCAGATGTCTCTGTCCACTCCAGATAACCTGATTTCTCTGCACTGCCTCGAGTGTCACCCGCGTATCACCTCACACCACGGTGCCTCGTGCCACAGTACTGTGCATCTTGAGAGAAAGACAGAGATCCCTGGTTCAACTTGACGGGAAGTCTGACACCATTGCTACAGCACGGGAGGAAAGCGGACGTGCATGTAACCACAGGATCAAGGCCTGACTCCGCTGGGGAGACTCCAGAGAATCCCCAAGATCCATGCCAGCACTGGAGAGGAAAACTCAGGTTCCAGCTTCAGCTCCAGACGGGGACTTAGGACCCGGCAGCGACTGGAAAGGAATCCCGAGGAGCCCCTCTCAACTCGTACAGAGACTGGCCTTTCCTGAGGCCACACGAGGAGGTCCCTGAGGTCCCTGTCGTAACTCAAGAGAGACCTGCTGCAACTAGAGAAAAACCAGGAGGTTCTCCCCTCCAGGCGAGATAAGGCCGTTTTCTGCTGCAGCATCACGAGAGAAATCACGCCTTCACTTCTGAACCTCAAAGGGTCTTTCACACACATGCTGAAACATGAAGAGTTCCCCGACATACCCGTCTCCACTCAAGAGGGACACTGAGGGTCCCACCACAACACAAGAGGAGCCCCTTTCCCCTTCCTCTGCTCCAGATGAGGTTTCCTTTCCCTGCACCGTCCGGATAGGATTCTGGTGTTCCTGTCACACAGCAAGAGAAAGTGCTCTCAACAGGAAAGTCGAGAGAAACCCCAGGGTTTGTGTCACCATTCCAAAATACCCCCAAAAGCCTCAGTCCACTCCAGATGAACCTGATTTCCCTGCCCTGCCTCCAAGGTCACCCCGAGCATCAAATCACACCATGGTGGCACGTGTGACAGCCCTGTGGCACCTTGAGGGAAAGCCACAGATCCCTGTGTCAACTCGTCGGGAAGCCTGACACTGCTGCTACAGCTCAGGAGGAAAACGGACGTGTATGTCTCCACTCGAGAACAGTCCTGACTCTCCTGTGGAGACTCCAGAGGAACCCCAAGATCCATGTCAGCACTGGAGAGGAAACCTCAGTTTCTGGCCTCAGTCCCCGATGAGGACCTAGGACACGACATAGACTGGAGAGGAATCCTGAGGCGCCCCTCCCAACTCACGTTGAGACTGGTCTTTCCTGAGGCCACACCAGGCCACACACCTAGGGGTTCCCTGAGGCCTCCATCATAACTCAAGGGGGACCTGCCACAGCTCGAGAAAAAGCAGGAAATTCTCCCCTGCAGGCAAGATGAGGCCCTTTTTTGCTGTGACATCTCGAGGGAAATCACGCCTTCCCTCTTGAATCTCACAAGATTCATTCCCACCCTTACTGCAACTCAAGGAGTTCCCCGACATACCTGTCCCCATGCAGGAGGAACACCGAGGGTCCCGGCACAACTCAGGAGGAGCGCTGTTTCCCCCTCTTGAGCTCGAGATGTGGGTTCCTTTCCCTGCTTCGTCGGGAAAGAATTCCTGCTGTTCCCGTCGCATCTCAAGAGGTGGCGATCTCAACTGGACAGCCGAGACTTCCAAGGGTCGTGCTAACATACTAAAAGTCCCCCAGATGTCTCTGTCCACTCCAGATAAGCTGATTTCCCTGCACTGCCTCGAGTGTCACCCGCATATCACCTCACACCACGGTGCCTCGTGCCACAGTACTGTGAATCTCAAGGGAAAGACAGAGATCCCTGGTTCAAAACGATGGGAAGCCTGACACCACTGCTACAGCTCGGGAGGAAAGCGAACGTGCATGTAACCACAGGATTGAGGCCTGACTCCCCTGGGGAGACTCCAGAGGAACCCCAAGATCCATTCCAGCAATGGAGAGGAAACCTCAGGTTCCAGCTTCGGCTCCACATGGGGACTTAGGACCCGGCAGCGACTGCAGAGGAATCCCGAGGGTCCTCTCTCAACTCGCACAGAGACTGACCTTTCCTGAGGCCACACTTGCAGGTCCCTGAAGTCCCTGTCGTAACTCAAGAGATACCTGCTGCAATTCGAGAAAAATGAGAAGGTTCTCCCCTCCAGGCGAGATGAGGCCGTTTTCTGCTGTGGCATCCCAAGAGAAATCACGCCTTCCCTCCTGAATGTCAAAGGGTCATTCACACTCTTGCTGCAACTCAAAAAGTTCCACGACATACCAGTCTCCACTCGAGAGGAACACTGAGGGTCCCACCACAACTCTAGAGGAGCCCCCTTTACCCCTCCTCCACTCCATATGAGGGTTCATTTGCCTGCTTCATCGGGAAAGGATTCTGGTGTTCCCGTCGCACAGCAAGAGGACGTACTCTCAACAGGAAACTCGAGAGGATCTCCAGGGTTCGTGCCACCATTCCAAAAGAACCCCAAATATCTCAGTCCCCTCAGATGAATCTGATATCCCTGCCCTGCCTCGAAGGTCACCCCGAGCATCGAATCACACCACGGTGGCACGTGCAACAGCCCTGTGGCACCTCAAGGGAAAGCCACAGATACATGTGTCAAATCATCTGGAAGCCTGACACTGCTGCTACCGCTCGGGAGGAAAACAGACGTGTATGTCTCCACTCAAGAAGAGTCCTGACTCTCCTGTGGAGACTCCCCAGGAGCACCAAGATCCATATCAGCACTGGAGAGGAAACCTCAGTTGCTGGCCTCAGTTCCAGATGAGATCCTAGGACCCGACCCTGACTGGAGAGGAATCCCGAGTGGCCTTTCACACCTCGCATGGAGACTGGTCTTTCCTGAGTCCACACCAGCGGGTCCCTGTGGTCCACATCGTAACTCAAGAGGGACCTGCCGCAGCTCGAAAAAAAACAGGAGGTTCTCCCCTGCAGGCGAGATGAGGCCCTTTTCTCTGTAGTGTCTCGAGGGAAATCACGCCTTTCCTCTTGAACTTGGCAAAGGTCCTTCCCACGCTTACTGCACCTCAAGAAGTTCCCCGACATACCCGTCCCCACGTGGGAGGAACACCGAGGGTCCCAGCACAACTCAGGAGGAGCCCCATTTCCCCCTCATGAGCTCGAGATGAGGGTCTCATTCGCTGCTTCGTCGGGAAATCATTCCCGCCGTTCTGTCGCATTTCAAGAGGTGGCACTCTCAACAGGATAGCCGAGATCTCAAGAGGTCATGCCAACATACTAAAAATCCCCCAGAAGTCTCAGTTTACTCCAGATGAACCCGATTTCCCTGCACTGCCTCGAGTGTCACCCGTGTATCGCCTCACACCATGGTGGCTCGTGCCACAGGCCTGTGGCATCTCGAGAGAAAGACAGAGATCCCTGGGTCAACTCGACGGGAAGCCTGACACTGCTACTACAGTTCGAGAGGATAGCGGATGTGCATGTAACCACAGGAGATGAGGCCTGACTCCCCTGGGGAGACTCCAGAGGAACCCCAAGATCCATGCCAGCACTGGAGAGGAAAACTCAGATTCTGGCCGCAGTNGTGCATGTAACCACAGGAGATGAGGCCTGACTCCCCTGGGGAGACTCCAGAGGAACCCCAAGATCCATGCCAGCACTGGAGAGGAAAACTCAGATTCTGGCCGCAGTTCCATTTGGAGACCTAGGACCCGACACTGACTGGAGAGGAATCCCAAGGGGCCCCTCGCAACTCGCAACAAGACTGGTCTTTCCTGAGGCCACACCAGCGGATCCCTGAGGTCCCCGTCGTAACTAGAGGGGGACCTGCTGCAACTCGAGAAAAACCAGGAGGTTCTCCCCTGCAGGCAAGATGAGGCCCATTGCTGCTGCGGTGTCTCAAGGGAAACACTCTTTCCCTCTTGAACCTCTCAAGGGTCCTCCCCACCCTTACTGCAACTCAAGAAGTTCCCCAACATACCCGTCCCCACGCTGGAGGAACACCAAGGTTCCCGGCACAACTCAGAAGGAGCCCCGTTTCCCCCTTGTGAGCTTGAGATAAAGGTCCCTTTCCCTGCTTCGTTGGGAAAGGATTCCTGCCATTTCCATTGCATCTCAAGAGGTGGCACTCTCAACAGGAAAGCCGAGATCTCCACGGGTCATGCCAACATACTAAAAGTCCCCCAGATGTCTCAGTCCACTCCAGATGACCCTGATTCCCTGCCCTGCCTCGAGTGCCACCCGTGTATCACCTCAGAACATGATGGCTCATTCAACAGCCCTGTGGCATCTCAAGGGAAAGCCAGAGATCCCTGTGTCAACTCGTCGGGAAGCCTGACACTGCTGCTACAGGTCGGGAGGAAAGCGGATGTGTATGTCTCCACTCGAGAAGAGTCCTGACTCTCCTGTGGAGACTCCAGAAGAACCCCAAGATCCATGTCAGCACTGGAGAGAAAACCTCAGTTTCTGGCCTCAGTCCCAGATGAGGACCTAGGACACGACACAGACTGGAGAGGAATCCCAAGGCGCCCCTCCCAACTCGTGTGGAGACTGGTTTTTCCTGAGGACTCCCCAGGCAACCCCCCCAGGGGTTCCCTGAGGTCTGCATCGTAACTTGAGAGGCACCTGCCGCAACTCGAGAAAAACCAAGAGGTTCTCCCCTGCAGGCGANAAAACCTCAGTTTCTGGCCTCAGTCCCAGATGAGGACCTAGGACACGACACAGACTGGAGAGGAATCCCAAGGCGCCCCTCCCAACTCGTGTGGAGACTGGTTTTTCCTGAGGACTCCCCAGGCAACCCCCCCAGGGGTTCCCTGAGGTCTGCATCGTAACTTGAGAGGCACCTGCCGCAACTCGAGAAAAACCAAGAGGTTCTCCCCTGCAGGCGAGATGAGGCACTTTTCTACTGCGGCATCTCGAGGGAAATAATGCCTTCCCTCTTGAACCTCGCAAGAGTCCTTCCCACCATTGCTGCAATTCAAGAAGTTCCCTGACATACCCATCCCCAAGCGGGAGGATCACCGAGGGACCCGGCACAACGCAAGAGGAACCCCGTTTCCCCCTCGTGAGCTCGAGATGAGGGTTCCTTTCCCTGCTTCGTCGGGAAAGGATTCCCGCCATTTCCGTTGCATATCAAGAGGTGGAGCTCTCAATAGGAAAGCCGGGATCTCCAGGGGTCATGCCAACATACTAAAAGTCTCCCAGATGTCTCAGTTCACTCCAGATGAACCTGATTTCCCTGCCTTGCCTCGAGTATCACTAGTGTATCGCCTCACACCACGATGGCTCGTGCCACAACCCTGTGGCATCTTGAGGGAAAGAAAGAGATCCCTAGGTCAACTCGATGGGAAGCCTGACACTTCTGCTACAGCTCGGGATGGAAGCGGACATTCATGTAACCACAGGAGATGAGGCCTGACACCCCTGGGGAGACTCCAGAGGAAGCCCAAGATCCATGCCAGCACTGGAGAGGAAACCTCAGGTTCCAGCTACGGCTCCAGAGGGGACTGAGGAACCGGCACGGACTGGAGAGGAATCCCGAGGGGTCCCTCTCAACTCGCATGGAGAATGGCCTTTTCTGAGGCCACGTGAGTGGGTCCCTGAGGTCCCCATCGAAACTCGAGAGGGACCTGCCGCAACGCGAGAAAATCAGGAGCTTCTCCCGTGCAGGTGAGATGAGGCCTTTTTCTGCTGCAGCATCTCAAGGGAAATCATGCTTTCCTCTTGTAAGTTGCAAGGGTCCTTGCCACCCTTGCTGCAATTCAAGAAGTTCCCCGACATACCCGTTTCCATGTAGCAGGAATCCTGAGGGTCCCAGCACAACTCATGAGGAGTCCTGTGTCCCCTCCTAAGTCGAGATGAGGGTTCCTTTCCCTGCTTCGTCGGGAAAGTATTCCCGCCGTTCCCATCGCACCTCAAGAGATGGTGCTCTCAACAGGAAAGCCAAGATCTCCAGGGGTCGTGCCAACATACTAAAAGTCACCCAAATATCTCAGTCCACGCCCGATGAACCTGATTTCCCTGGACTGCATCGAAGTTCACCCTGAGCATCGAATCACACCATGGTGGCACGTGCAACAGCCCTGCGGCACCTCGAGGGAAAGCCACAGATCCCTGTCTCAACTTGTCGGGAAACCTGGCACTGCTGCTACAGCTCGGGAGGAAAGCAGACGTGCATGTAACCACAGTAGACAAGGCCTGACTCACCTGGAGAGACTCTAGAGGGATCCCAAGTTCCATGCCAGCACTGGAGAGGAAACCACAGGTTCCAGCTTGGGCTACAGATGGGGACTTAGGAACCGGCACCGACTAGAGAGAAATCCCGAGGGGCCCCTCTCAACTCGCACGGAGACTGGTCATTCCTGAGACCACGTGAGCGGGTCCCTGAGGTTCCATTGGTAACTCGAGAGGGACCTGCCGCAACTCGAGAAAAAACAGGAGGTTCTCCCCTCCAGGCGAGATGAGGCCGTTTTCTGCTGTGGCATCCCGAGAGAAATCATGCCTTCCCTCCTGAAAATCAAAGGGTTCTTCACACCTTTGCTGCAACTCAAGAATTTCCCTGACATAACCGTCTCCACTCGAGAGGAACACTGAGGGTCCCACCTCAACTCAAGAGGATGCCCCTTTCCCCCTCCTCAGCCCCAGATGAGGGTTCCTTTCCCTGCTTCGTCAGGAAAGGATTCTGGCATTCCCGTTGCACAGCAAGAGGACGTGCTCTCAACACCAAAGTCGAGAGGAACTCCAGGGGTCATGCCATCATTCCAAAAGAACCCCAAATGTCTCAGTCCACACCAGATGAAACTAATTTCCCTGCACTGCCTTGAAGGTCACCCTGAGCATCGAATCACACCACGGTGGCATCTGCCACAGCCCTGTGGCACCTCGAGGGAAAGCCACAGATCCCTGTGTCAACTCGGTGGGAAGCCTGACACTGCTACTACAGCTCGGGAGGAAAATGGACGTGTATGTCTCCACTCGAGAAGAGTCCTGACTCTCCTGTGGAGACTCCAGAGGGACCCCAAGATCCATGTCAGCACTGGAGAGGAAACCTCAGGTTCTGGCTGCAGTTCCAGATGAGGACCTAGGACCAGACACTGACTGGAGAGTTATCCCGGAGTACCCCTCTCAACTAGCCTGGAAACTGGTCTTTCCTGAGGCCACACGAGCGGGTCCCTGAGGTCCCCATCGTAACTCTAGAGGGACCTGCCGCAACTCGAGAAAAACCAGAAAATTCTCCCCTCCACGCGTGATGAGGCACTTTTCCTCTGCAGCGTCTTGAGGGAAATCGCACCTTCCCTCTTGAATGTCGCAACGGTCCTTCCCACCCTTGCTACAACACAAGAAGTTCCCAGAAATACCCGTCCCCATGGAGGAGGATCACCGAGGGTCCCGGCACAGCTCAAGAGGAACCCCGTTTCCCTCTCGTGAGCTCGAGATGAGGGTTCCTTTCCCTGCTTCGTTGGGAAAGGATTCCCGACGTTCCCTTCGCATATCAAGAGGTGGCGCTCTCAACAGGAAAGCCACGAACTCCAGGGGTCGTACCAACATACTAAAAGTTCCCCAGATGTCTCAGACCACTCCAGATGAACCTGATTTCCCTGCACTACCTCGAGTGTCACCCGCGTATCGCCTCACACCATGGTGGCTCGTGCCACACCCCTGTGGCATCTAGAGGGAAAGACAGAGATCCCTGGGTCAACTCGACGGGAAGCCTGACACCACTGCTACAGCTCGGGAGGGAAGCGGACGTTCATGTAACCACAGGAGACGAGGCCTGACTCCCCTGGAGAGACTCCAGCGCAAGCCCAAGATCCATGCCAGCACTGGAGAGGAAATCGCAACTTCCAGTTTCAGCTCCAGAGGGGACTTAGGACCCGGCACCAACTGGAATGGAATCCCGAGGGGTCCCTCACAACTCGCACGGAGACTGGCCTTTCCTGAGGTCACGTGAGATGGTCCCTGAGTTCCCCTTCGTAACTCAAGAGGGACCTGCCGCAACTCGAGAAAAACCAGGAGGTTCTCCCCTCCAGGCGAAAAGAGGTCGTTTCCTGCTGTGGCATTCCGNAGACTGGCCTTTCCTGAGGTCACGTGAGATGGTCCCTGAGTTCCCCTTCGTAACTCAAGAGGGACCTGCCGCAACTCGAGAAAAACCAGGAGGTTCTCCCCTCCAGGCGAAAAGAGGTCGTTTCCTGCTGTGGCATTCCGAGAGAAATGATGCCTTCCCTCCTGAACCTAAGGGTCCTTCACACCTTTGCTGCAACTCATGAAGTTACCCGACATACCCATCTCCACTCGAGAGGAACACTGTGGGTCCCACCACAGCTAAAGAGGAGGCCCCTTTCCCCCTCCTCCGCTCCAGATGAGGGTTCCTTTCCTGCTTCGTCGGGAAAGGATTCTGGCATTCACGTCGCACAGCAAGAGGACATGCTCTCAACAGGAATGTGGAGAGGAATTACAGGGTACGTGCCAGCATTCCAAAAGACCCCCAAATGTCTCAGTCCACTCCAGATGAACTTGATTTCTCTGACCTGCCTCAAAGGTCACCCCAAGCATCAAATCACACCACGGTGACATCTGCGACAGCCTTGTGGCACCACGAGTGAAAGCCACAGATCCCTGTGTCAACTCGTTGAGAAGCCTGACACTGCTGCTACAGCTCGGTAGGAAAACGGATGTGTATGTCTCCACTCGAGAAGAGACCTGACTCTACTGTGGAGACTGCAAAGGAACCCCAAGATCCATGTCAGTACTGGAGAGGAAACCTCAGGTTCGGGCCGTAGTTCCAGACGAGAACCTAGGACCCAACACTGATTGGAGAGGAAACCCAAGGGGTCTCTCCCACCTCGCATGGAGACTGGTCTTTCCTGAGGCAATGCCAGCGGGTCCCTGAAGTCCCCGTCATAACTCGAGAGGGACCTGCCGCAACTCGAGAAAAACCAGAAGATTCTCCCCTGCAGGCGAGATAAAGCCCTTTTCTGCTATGGCACCTCGAGGGAAAACATGGCTTCCCTCTTGAACCTTTCGAGGGTCTTTCCCACCCTTGCTGCAACTCAAGAAGTTCCCTGACATACCAGTCCCCAGGCAGGAGGAACACCGAGGGTCCCGGCACAACTCAGGAGGAGCCCCATTTGCCCCTCACGAGCTCGAGATAAGGGACACTTTCCTTGCTTCATCACGAAAAGATTCCCGCCATTCCAGTCACATCTCAAGAGTTGGCGCTCTCAACAGGAAAGCCGAGATCTCCAGGGGTCGTGTCAACATATTAAAAGTCCCCCAGATGTCTCAGTCCACTCCAGATGAACCTGATTTCCCTGCAGTACCTCGAGTGTCAGCAGCATATCGGCTGACACCACGGTGGCTCGTGACACAGCCCTGTGGCATCTCAAGGTAAAGACAGAGATCCTTGGGTCTACTCGATGGGAAGCCTGACACTGCTGCTACAGCTCGGGAGGAAAGCAGACATGCATGTATCCACAGGAGACGAGGCCTGACTCCCCTGGGGAGACTCCAGAGGAACCCCAAGATCCATGCCAGCACTGGAGAGGAAACCTGAGGTTCCAGCTTCGGATCCAGACAGAGACTTAAGACCTGGCACCTCCTGGGGAGGAATCCCGAGCTGCCCCTCGCAACTCCCATGGAGACTGGCCTTTCCTGAGAACAAGCCAGCGGGTCCCTGAGGTCCCCGTCGTAACTCGAGAGGGACCTGCTGCAACTCGAGAAAAACCAAGAGGTTCTCCCCTGCAGGCCANGCCCCTCGCAACTCCCATGGAGACTGGCCTTTCCTGAGAACAAGCCAGCGGGTCCCTGAGGTCCCCGTCGTAACTCGAGAGGGACCTGCTGCAACTCGAGAAAAACCAAGAGGTTCTCCCCTGCAGGCCAGATGAGGCCCTTTTCTGCTGTGGCGATTCAAGGGAAATCACGCCTTCCCTCTTGAACCTCGCAAGGGTCCTTCCCACCCTTGCTGCAAGTGAGGAAGTTCCCCAACATACCCGTCCCCACATGGGAGGAACACCGAGGGTCCCGGCACAATACAGGAAGTGCCCCGTTTCCCCCTCGTGAGCTTGAGATGAGGGTCCCTTTCCCTGCTTGGTTGGGAAAGGATTTCTGCTGTTCCCCTTGCATCTCAAGAGGTGGCACTCTCAACAGGAAAGCCAAGATCTCCAGGGGTCGTGCCAACACACTAAAAGTCCCCCAGATGTCTCAGTCCACACCAGATGAACCTGATTTCCCTGCACTACCTCGAGTGTCACCCGCGTATCGCCTCAAAACATGGTGGCTCGTGCCACAGCCCTGTAGCATCTTGAGGGAAAGACAGAGATCCCTGGGTCAACGCGTCGAGAAGCCTGAAACTGCTGCTACAGCTCAGAAGGAAAACGGACGTGTATGTCTCCACTCAAGNAGTGTCACCCGCGTATCGCCTCAAAACATGGTGGCTCGTGCCACAGCCCTGTAGCATCTTGAGGGAAAGACAGAGATCCCTGGGTCAACGCGTCGAGAAGCCTGAAACTGCTGCTACAGCTCAGAAGGAAAACGGACGTGTATGTCTCCACTCAAGAAGAGTCCTGACTCTCCTGTGGAGACTGCAGACGAACCCGAAGATCCATGTCAGCAATGGAGAGGAAATCTCTAGTTCTGGCTGCAGTTCCAGACGAGGACCTAGGACCCGATAGTGACTGGAGAGGAATCCCGAGGGGCCCCTTGCAACTCGCATGGAGTCTGGTCTTTCCTAAGGCCACACCAGCAGGTCCCTGAGGTCCCCTTCCTAACTCGAGAGGGACCTGCCGCAACTCGAGAAAAACCAGGAGGTTCTCCCCTGCAGGCCAGATGAGGCCCTTTTCTGCTGTGGCGTCTCGATGGAAATCACACTTCCCTCTTGAACCTCGCAAGGGTCCTTCCCACCCTTGCTGCAACTCAAGAAGTTCCCCGACATATCCTTCCCCACACGGGAGTAACATCAAGGGTCCCGGCACAAGTCAAGAGGAGCCCTGTTTCCCGCTCTTGAGCTCGAGGTGAGTGTTCCTTTCCCTGCTTCGTCAGGAAAGGATTCCCGCTGTTCCAATCGCATCTCAAGATGTGGCGCTCTCAACAGGAAAGCCGAGATCTCCAGGGGTCATGTCACATACTAAAAGTCCACCAGATCTCTCAGTCCACTCCAGATGAACCTGATTTCCCTGCACTAGTTCGAGTGTCACCCGCGTTTCGCCTCACACCACAGTGGCTGGTGCCACAGCCCTGTGGCATCTTGAGGGAAAGACAGAGATCCCTGGGTCAACTCGACGGGAAGCATGACATTGCTGCTACAGCTCGGGAGGAACGCGGATATGCATGTAACCACAGGAGATGAGGCCTGACTCCCCTGGGGTGACTCCAGAGGAAACCCAGGATTTATNGCATCTTGAGGGAAAGACAGAGATCCCTGGGTCAACTCGACGGGAAGCATGACATTGCTGCTACAGCTCGGGAGGAACGCGGATATGCATGTAACCACAGGAGATGAGGCCTGACTCCCCTGGGGTGACTCCAGAGGAAACCCAGGATTTATGCCAGAAATGGAGAGGAAACCTCAGGTCCCAGCTTAGGCGCCACACTGGGACTTAAGACTCAGCACCGACCGGAGAGGGATCCCGAGGGGGCCTTCTAAACTTGCATTTACACTGGCATTTCCTGAGGCCACACGAGCGGGTCCTTGAGGTCCCCATCGTAATTCGAGAGGGACCTGCCACAACTCGAGAAAAAAAAGGAGGTTCTCCCATCCAGGCGAGATGAGGCCGTTTTCTGCTGTGGCATTCCGAGAGAAATCACGCCTTCCCTCCTGAACCTCAAAGGTTCCTTCACACCCTTGCTGCAACTCAAGAAATTCCCTACATACCCGTCTCCACTCGAGAGGAACACTGAGGGTCCCACCACAACTCAAGAGGGGTCCCCTTTCACCCTCCTCCGCTCCAGATGAGGGTTCCTTCCCTTGCTTCATCAGGAAAGGATTCTGGCATTGCCGTCACCCAGCAAGAAGACATGCTCTCAACAGGAAAGTCGAGAGTAACTCCAGGGGTCATGCCATCATTCCAAAAGACCCCCAAATGTCTCAGTCCACTCCAGATAAACCTGATTTCCATGCACTGGATCAAAGGTCACCCCACACATCGAATCACACCACGGTGACACGTGTGACAACCTTGTGGCACCTCAATTTAAAGCCACAGATCCCTGTGTCAACACGTCGGGAAGCTTGAAACTGCTGCTACAGCTCAGAAGGAAAACGGACGTGTATGTCTCCACTCAAGAAGAGTCCTGACTCTCCTGTGAAGACTGCAGAGGAACCCCAAGATCCATGTCAGCACTGGAGAGGACACCTCAAGTTCTGGCCACAGTTCCAGATGAGGACCTAGGACTTGATGGTGACTGGAGAGGAATCCCGAGGGGCCCCTCGCAACTCGCATGGAGTCTGGTCTTTCCTGAGGCCACGCCAGTGGGTCCCTGAGGTCCCCTTCCTAACTCGAAAGGGACCTGTCGCAACTCAAGAAAAACCAGGAGGTTCTCCCCTGCAGGCTAGATGAGTCCCTTTTCTGCTGCGGCATCTTGATGGAAATCAACTTCCCTCTTGAACCTCCCAAGGGTCCTTCCCATCCTTGCTGCAACTCAAGAAGTTCCCCGACATACCCTTCCCCACACAGGAGGAACACCGAGGGTCCCAGCACAAGTCAAGAGAAGCCCTGTTTCCCCCTCTTGAGCTCGAGGTGAGTGTTCCTTTCCCTGCTTCGTCAGGAAAGGATTCCTGCCATTCCAATCACATCTCAAGATGTGGTGCTCTCAACATGAAAGCCGAGACCTCCAGGGTTGTCCCAACAAACTAAAATTCCCCCAGATCTCTCAGTACACTCCAGATAAACCTGATTTCCCTGCACTACCTCGAGTGTCAACAGTGTATCGTGTTACACCACAGTGGCTCGTGCCACAGCCCAGTGGCATCTCGAGGGAAAGACATAGATCCCTGGGTCAACTCGACAGGAAGATGACACTGCTGCTACAGCTCGGGAGGAAAGCGGACTTGCATGCAACCACAGGAGACGAGGCCTGACTCCCATGGGGAGACTCCATAGGAACCCCGAGATCCATGCTAGCACTGGAGAGGAAACCTCAGGTTCCAGTTTCGACTCCAGAGGGGGACTTAGGACCCGGCACCAACTGGAGAGCAATACCAAGGGGCCCCTCTCAACTCGCACAGAGACTGGCCTTTCCTGAGGCCACATGAGCAGGTCCCTGAGGTCCCCATCTTTTCTCGATAGGGACCTGTCACAACTCGAGAAGAACCAGGAGGTTCTCCCCTCTTGGCGATATGAGGCCGTTTTCTGCTGTGGCATCCCAAGAGAAATCACGCCTTCCCTCCTGAACCTAAAAGGGTTCCTCACACGCTTGCTACAACTCAAGAAGTTCCCCGACATACCCTTCCACACGTGGGCGGAACTCCGAGGGTGCCGGCAAAACTCAGGAGGAGCCCCGTTTTCCTCTTGTGAGCTCGAGATGAGGGTTCCTTTCCCTGCTTCGTCGGGAAAGGATTCCCTCCATTCCCGTCACATCTTAAGAGATGGCGTTCTCAACAGGAAAGCCAACATCTCCAGGGATCGTCCCAACAAACTATAATTCCCCCAGATGTCTCAGTACACTCCAGATCAACCTGATTTCCCTGCACTACCTCGAGTGTCACCTGCGTATCACCTCACACCACGGTGGCTCGTGCCACAGCCCAGTGGCAACTCGAGGGAAAGACAGAGATCCCTGGGTCAACTTGACGGGAAAACTGACACTGCTGCTACAGCTCGGGAGGAAAGCGGACGTGCATATAACCAAAGGAGACGAGGCCTAACTGACCTGGGGAGGCTCCAGAGGAACCGCAAGACCCATGCCAGCACTGGAGAGGAAACCTCACGTTCCAGCTTCGGCTCCAGACTGGGATTTAGGACACGGCACTGACTGGAGAGGAATCCCGAGGGTCCCCTCTCAACTCGCATGGAGATTGGCCACTCATGAGGCCACGTGAGCGGGTTCCTGAGGTCCCCGTGGTAACTCGGCAGGGACCTGCCACGACTCGAGAAAAACCAAGAGGTTCTCCCCTCCAGCTGAGATGAAGGCGTTTACTGCTGCGGTATCCCGAGGGAAATCACGCCTTCCCTCCTGAACCTCAAAGGGTCCTTCACACCCTTGCTGCAACTCAAGAAGTTCCCCGACAACCATCTCCACTCCAGAGGAACACTGAGNATCCCGAGGGAAATCACGCCTTCCCTCCTGAACCTCAAAGGGTCCTTCACACCCTTGCTGCAACTCAAGAAGTTCCCCGACAACCATCTCCACTCCAGAGGAACACTGAGGGTCCCACCACAACTCAAGAGGGGCCCCTTGTCCCTCTCCTCAGCTCCAGCTGAGGTTACTTTCCCTGCTTCGTCGGGAAAGGGCTCTGGCATTCCCATCACACAGCAAGAGGACGTACTCGCAACAGGAAAGTCGAGAGAAACTCCAGGAGTCATGCCATCATTCCAAAAGACACCCAGATGTCTCAGTCCATTCCAGATGAACCTGATTTCCCTGTCCTGCCTCGAAGGTTACCCCGAGCATCGCATCACACCATGGTGGCACATGCGACAGCCCTGTGGCATCTAGAGGGAAAGCCACAGATCCCTGTGTGAACTTGTCAGGAAGACTGACACTGCGGCTACACCTCAGGAGGAAAACGGACGTGCATGTCTCCCCTCGAGAAGAGTCCTGACTCTCCTGTGGAGACTCCAGAGGAACCCCAAGATCCATGTCAGCACTGGAGAGGAAACTTCAGGNCGTGCATGTCTCCCCTCGAGAAGAGTCCTGACTCTCCTGTGGAGACTCCAGAGGAACCCCAAGATCCATGTCAGCACTGGAGAGGAAACTTCAGGTTCTGGCCTCAGTTCCAGACATGGACTAGGACCCAGCACTGACTGGAGAGGAATCCCAAGGAGCCCCTCTCAACTCACTCGGAGACTAGCCTTTCCTGAGGCCATGCGAGCGGGTCACAGAAGTCCCCATCGTAACTCGAGAGGGACCTGCTGCAACTCGAAAAAAACCAGGAGGTTCCCCCCTCCATGTGAGATGAGGCCGTTTTCTGCTGCGTCATCCCGAGCGAATTCACGCATGCCCTCCTGAACCTCAAAGGGTCCTTCACACCCTTGCTGCATCTCAAGAAGTTCCCTGAAATACCCGTCCCCACGCGGGAGGAACACCGAGGGTCCCACCTCAACTCAGGAGGAGCCCCGTTTCCCCCTCGTGAGCTCGAGATGAGGGTTTCTTTCCCTGCTTCGTCGGGAAAGTATTCCCGCCATTCCCGTCGCATCTCAAGAGGTGACGATCTGAACAGGAAAGCCGACATCTCCATGGGTCCAACCACCATTCCAAAAGATCCCAAATGTCTCAGACCACTCCAGATGAACCTGATTTCCCTGCACTACCTCGAGTGTCACCCGTGTATCACCTAACAGCTTGGTGGATCGTCCCACAGCCCGGTGGCATCTTGAGGGAAAGGTAGAGATCCCTGGGTCAACTCCACAGGAAGCCTGACACTGCTGATACAGCTCAGGAGGAAAACGGACGTGTATGTCTACACTCGAGAAGAGTCCTGATGCCCCTGTGGAGACTCCAGAGGAACCTCAAGATCCAAGTCAGCACTGATGATGAAACCTCAGGTTCTGGCCGCAGTTCCAGACAAGGACCTAGGACCCGACACTGACTGGAGAGGAAACACGAGGGGCTCCTCACAACTAGCATGGAGACTGGTCTTTCCTGAGGCCACGCCAGCGGATCCCTCAGGTCCCCGTCGTAACTCGACAGGGAACTGCCGCAACTCGAGAAAAACCAGGAGGTTCTCCCCTGAAGGCGAGATGAGGCCCTTTTCTGCTGCGATATCTCGAGGGAAATCTAAACTTCCCTTTTGAACCTTGCAAGTGTCCTCCCACCCTTGCTGCAGCTCAAGGAGTTCCCTGACATAACCGTCCCCACCCTGGAAGAACACCAAGGGTCCCGGCACAATTCAAGAGGAGCCCCATTTCCCCCTCGTGAGCTTGAGATGAGGGTTCCTTTCCCTGCTTCGTCGGGAAAGGATTTCCGCCATTCCCATCACATCTCAAGAGGTGGCACTCTCAACAGGAAAGCCGAGATCTCCAGGGGTCGTGCTAACAGACTAAAAGTCCCCCAAATGTCTCAGTCNCCCTGCTTCGTCGGGAAAGGATTTCCGCCATTCCCATCACATCTCAAGAGGTGGCACTCTCAACAGGAAAGCCGAGATCTCCAGGGGTCGTGCTAACAGACTAAAAGTCCCCCAAATGTCTCAGTCCACTACAGATGAATCTGATTTCCTGCACTACCTTGAGTGTCACCCGCGTATTGCCTCACTCCACGGTGGCTCGTGCGACAGCCCTGTACCGTGTCGAGGGAAAGACAGAGACCCTTGGGACAACTCAATGGGAAGCCTGACACTGCTGCTAAAGCTCAGGAGGAAAGTGGACGTCCATGTAACCACAGGAGACGAGGCCTGACTCCCCTGGGGAGACTCCAGAAGAATCTCAAGATGCATACCAGTACTGGAGAGGAAACCTCAGGTTCCAGCTTCGGCTCCAGATGGGGACTTAGGACCCGGAACTGACTGGAGAGGAATCCCGAGGGGACCCTCTCAACTCACATAGAGACTGGCTTTTCAAGAGGCCATGCAAGTGGGTCCCTGAGGTCCCCATCATAACTCAAGAGTGACCTGCTGCAACTAGAGAAAAAGCAGGAGGTTCTCCCCTCCAGGCGAGATGAGGCCGTTTTCTGCCACGGCATCCCGAGAGAAATCACGCCTTTCCTCCTGAACCTCAAAGGGTCCTTCACACCCTTGCTTCAACTCAGGAAGTTCCCCGACATACCTGTCTCCACTCAAGAGGAACACTGAGGGTCCCACCACAACTCAAGAGGAGCCCCCTTTTCCCCTCTTCTGCTCCAGATGAGAGTTCCATTCCCTGTTTCCTCGGGATAGGATTCTGGCGTTCCTGTCTCACAGCAAGAGGACGTGCTCTCAACAGGAATGTCCAGAGGAACTCCAGGGGTCGTGCCACCATTCCAAAAGACCCCCAAATGTCTCAGTCCACTCCAGATGAACCTGATTTCCCTGTCCTGCCTCAAAGGTCACCCCGAGCATCGAATCACACCACGGTGGCACGTGCGACAGCCCTGTGGCACCACGAGGGAAAGCCACAGATCCCTGTGTCAACTCCTTGGGAAGCCAGACACTGCTTCTACAGCTCAGGAGGAAAACGGACGTGTATGTCTCCACTCGAGAAGAGTCCTGACTCTCCTGTGGAGACTCCAGAGGAACCCCAAGATCCATGTCAGCACTGGAGAGGAAACCTCAGGTTCTGGCCCCAGTTCCACACGAGGACCTAAGAACTGACACTGACTAGAGNCTCTCCTGTGGAGACTCCAGAGGAACCCCAAGATCCATGTCAGCACTGGAGAGGAAACCTCAGGTTCTGGCCCCAGTTCCACACGAGGACCTAAGAACTGACACTGACTAGAGAGGAGTCCCGAGGGTCCCCTCACAACTCACATGGAGACTGGTCTTTTCTGAGGCCACGACAGTGGGTCACTGGGGTTCCCATCGAAAGTCGAGAGGGACCTGCCACAACCCGAGAAAAACCAGGAGGTTCTCCCCTGCAGGCGAGATGAGGCCCTTTTCTGCTGCGGCACCCCGAGAGAAATCATACTTTCCCTCCTGAACCTCAAAGGGTAATTCCCACCCTTGCTGCAACTCAAGAAGTTCCCCGACATACACGTCCCAATGCGGGAGGAACCCCGAGGGTCCTGGCACAACTCAGGAGGAGCCCCATTTCCCCATCGTGAGCTCGAGATGAGGGTCCCTTTCCCTGCTTCGATAGGAAAGGATTCTCGCCGTTCCCGTCGCTTCTCAAGAGGTGGCACTCTCAACAGGAAAGCCGAGATCTCCAGGGGTCATTCCAACATACAAAAAGACCCCAGAGATCTCAGTCTACTCCAGATGAATCTGATTTCCCTGAACTACCTCGAGTGTCACCCGTGTTTCGCCTCAAACCATGGTGGCTCGTGCCTCATCCCTGTGGCATCTTGAGGGAAAGACGAGATCCCTGGGTCAACTGGACAGGAAGCCTGACACTGCTGCTACAGCTCAGGAGGAAAGCGGATGTGCATGTAACCACAGGAGACGAGGCGTGACTCCCCTGGGGAGAATCCAGAGGAACCCCAAGATCCATGCCAGCACTGGAGAGGAAACCTCAGGTTCCAGCTTCTGCTCCAGACGGGGTCTTAGGACCCGGCACCGACTGGAGAGGAATCCCAAGGGGCTCCTCTCAACTCGCACGGAGACTGGCCTTTCCTGAGGCCACGCGAGTGGGTCCCTGGGGTTTCCTTCGTATCTCGAGAGGGACCTGCCGCAACTCTAGAAAAACCAGGAGGTTCTCCCCCCACGCGAGATGAGGCCGTTTTCTGCTGCGGCATCCCGAGAGAAATCACGCCTTCCCTCCTGAACCTCAAAGGGATTTTCTCACCCTTGCTGCAACTCAAGAAACTCCCCGACATACCGTCTCCACTCGAGAGGATCACTGAGGGTCCTACCACAACTCAATATGGGCCCCCTTCCCCCTCCTCCGCTCCAGATGAGCGTTCCTTTCCCTGCATCGTCAGGAAAAGATTGTGGCATTCCCATCGCACAGCAAGAGTATGTGCTCTCAACAGGAAAGTCGAGAGGAACTCCAGGGGTCTTGCCACCATTCCAAAAGATCCCGAAATAACTCAGTCCACTCCAGATGAAAATGATTTCTTTGCCCTGCCTCGAAGGTCACCCCGAGCATCAAATCACACCATGGTGGCACGTGCGTCACCCCTGTGGCACCTTGAGGGAAAGCCACAGATCCCTGTGTCCACTCGTCGGGAAGCCTGACACTGCTGGCACAGCTCAGGAGGAAAACAGACGTGTATGACTCCACTCGAGAAGAGTGCTGACTCTCCTGTGGAAACTCCAGAGGAACCCCAATATCCATCTCAGCACTGGAGAGTAAACCTCAGTTTCTGGCCACAGTTCCAGATGATGACCTAGACCCGAAACTGACTGGAGAGGAATCCCGAGGGGCCCGTCGCAACTAGCATGGAGACCGATCTTTCCTGAGGACATGCCAGTGGGTCCCTGAGGTCCCCGTCGTAACTCAAGAAGGACCTGCCGCAACTCGAGAAAAACCAGGAGGTTCTCCCCTGCAGACAAGAAGAGGCCCTTATCTGCTGATGTGTCTTGAGGGAAATCATGCCTTCCATCTTGAACCTCGCAAGCGTCCTTCCCACCCTTGCTGCAACTCAAGAAGTTCCCCGAAATACCCGTCCCCACGGGAGAGGAACACTGAGGGTCCCGGCACAACTCAGGCGGAGCCCCATATCCCCCTTCTGAGCTCGAGATGAGGGTCCGTTTCCCTGCTTTGTCAGGAAAGGATTCCCATCGTTCCCATCGCATCTCAAGAGGTGGCGCTCTCAACAGGAAAGCCGAGATCTCCAGAGGTCGTGCCAACATACTAAATGTTCCCCAGATGTCTCAGTCCACTCCAGATGAGCCTGATTTCCCTGCACTACCTCGAGTGTCACCCACGTATCGCCTCAAACCACATCAGCTCGAATCACAGCCCTGTGGCATCTCGAGGGAAAGCCAGAGATCCCTGGGTCAACTCGACGGGAAGGCTGACACTGCTGCTACAGCTCGAGAGGAAAGTGGAAGTGCGTGTAACCACAGGAGACGAGGCCTGACTCCCCTGGGGAAACTCCAGAGGAACCCCAAGATCCATGTCAGCACTGGAGAGGAAACCTCAGGTTACAGCTTCGGGTCCANTAACCACAGGAGACGAGGCCTGACTCCCCTGGGGAAACTCCAGAGGAACCCCAAGATCCATGTCAGCACTGGAGAGGAAACCTCAGGTTACAGCTTCGGGTCCAGACGGGGAGTTAGGACCCTGCACCGACTGAAGAGGAATCCCGAGGGGCCCCCTCAACTCACACGGAGACTGGCCTTTCCTCAGACCACGTGAGTGGGTCCCTGAAGTCCCGGTCGTAACTCAAGAGGAACATGCCGCAACTCGAGAAAAACCAGGAGGTCCTTCCCTACAGGAGAGATGAGGCCATTTTCTGCTGCGGCATCCTGATTGAAATCATGCCTTCCCTCCTGAAATCAAAGGGTCCTTCACACCCTTGGTCCAACTCAAGAAGTTCCCTGACATACCCGTCTCCACTCGAGAGGAACACTGGGGGTTCCACCACAACTCAGGAGGAGCCCCCTTTCCCCCTCCTCTGCTCCAGATGAGGGTTCCTTTCCCTGATTCGTCGGGAAAGGATTCTGGCATTCCCGTCACACAGCAATAGAACGTGCTGTGACAGGAAAGATGAGAGGAACTCCAGGGGTGGTGCCACCATTCCAAAAGACCCCCAAATGTCTCAGTCAACTCCAGATGAACCTGATTTCCCTGCCCTGCTTCGAAGGTCACCCCAAGCATTGAATCACACCATGGTAGTACGTACAACAGCCCTATGGCACCTCTAGGGAAAGCCACAGATCCCTGTGTCGACTCATCAGGAAGCCTGACACTGCTGCTACAGCATAGGAGGAAAACGGACGTTATGTCTCCACTCGAGAAGAGTTCTGACATTCCTGTGGAGACCCCAGAGGAACCCCAAGATCCATATCAGCACTGGAGAGGAAACCTCAGGTTCTGGCCGCAGTTCCAGATGAGGACCTAGGACCGAGCACCGACTGGAGAGGAATCCCAAGAGGCCCCTCTCAACTCGCACGGAGACTGGCCATTCATGAGGCCACGCGAAACGGTCCCTGAGGTCCCCATCGTAACTCGAGAGGGACCTGCTGCAACTCGAGAAAAGCCTGGAGGTTTTCCCATCCAGGCGAGATGAGGCCGTTTTCTGCTGCAGCATTCCAAGAGAAATCATGCCTTCCCTCCTGAACATAAACAGGTTCTTCACACCCTTGCTGCAACTCAAGAAATTCCCCAACATACCCGTCTCCAATCGAGAGGAACCCTGAGGGTCCCACCACAACTCAAGTGGAGACCCATTTCACCCTCCTCCACTCCAGATGAGGGTTCCTTTCACTGCTTCATCGGGAAAGGTTTCTGGCATTCCCGTCGCACAGCAAGATGACGTGCTCTCAACAGGATTGTCGAGAGGAACTCCAGGCTTCATGCCACCATTCCGAAAGACCCCCAAATATCTCAGTCCACTCCAGATGAACCTGATTTCCTTGCCCTACCTCGAAGGTCACCCCGAGCATCGAATCACACCATGGTGGCATGTGCGACAACCCTGTGGCACCTCGAGGGAAAGCCACAGATCCCTGTGTCAACTCGTCAGGAAGCCTGACACTGCTGTTACAGCTCATGAGGAAAACAGACGTGTATGTCTCCACTCAAGAATAGTCCTGACTCTCCATTGGAGACTCCAGAGGAACCCCAAGATCCATGTCAGCACTGGAGAGGAATCCTCAGGTTCTGGCTGTAGTTCCAGATGAGTACCTAGGACCCGACACTGACTGGAGAGGAATCCCGAGGGGCCCCTCGCAACTCGCATGGAGACTTTTCTTTCTTGAGGCCACGCAAGGGGGTCCCTGAGGTCCCCTTCGTAAGTCGAGAGGGACCTGCCGCAACTCTAAAAAACCAAGAGGTTCTCCCATGCAGGCATGATGCGGCCTGATTCTGCTGCGTTGTCTCGAGGGAAATCACACCTTCCCTCTTGAACCTCGCAAGGTTCCTTTCCACCTTTGCTGCAACTCAAGATCTTCCCCGACATACCCGTCCCCACATGGGAGGAATACCGAGGGTCGTGGCACAACACAGGAGCAGCCCCATTTACCCATCGTGAGCTCGAGATGAGGGTCCCTTTCCCTGTTTCTTCGGGAAATGATTCCCCTACGTTCCCATTGCATCTCAAGAGGTGGCACTCACAACAGGAAAGCTGAGATCTCCAGGGGTCGTGCCAACATACTAAAAGTCCCCCAGATGTCTCAGTCCACTCCAGATGAACCTGATTTCCCTGCACTGCCTCGAGTGTCACCCGCGTATCTCCTCATACCACTATGACTCGTGCCACAGGCCTGTGGCATCTCGAGGGAAAGACAGAGATCCCTGGGTCAACTCGACGGGAAGACTGACACTGCTGCTACAGCTCGGGAGGAAAGCGGACGTGCGTGTAACCACAGGAGATGAGGCCTGACTCCTCTGGGGAGACTCCAGAGGAACCCCAAGATCCATGCCAGCACTGGAGAGGAAACCTCAGGTTCCAGCTTTGGCTCCAGACAGGGACTTAGGACCCAGCACTGACTGGAGAGGAATCCCGAGGGGCCCCCCTCAACTTGCACGGAGACTGGCCTTTCCTGAGGCCACACCAGCAGGTACCTGAGGTCACCATCGTAACTCGAGAGGGAACTGCTGCAACTGGAGAAAAACCGGGAGGTTCTCCCTTGCAGGCGAGATGAGGTCCTCTTCTGCTGTGGCGTCATGAGGGAAATCACCCCTTCCCTCTTGAACCTCGCAAGGGTCTTTCCCACCCTTGTTGCAACTAAAGCAGTTCCCCATCATACCCGTCCCCACGTGGGAGGAACACCGAGGGTCCCAGCAAAAATCAGGAACAGACCCGTTTTCCCCTTGTGACCTCGAGATGATGGTCCCTTTCCCTGTTTTGTCGGGAAAGGATTCTCGCCATTCACATCACATCTCAAGAGGTGGCGCTCACAACAAGAAAGCCGAGATCTCCAGGGGTCGTGCCAACATACTAAAAGTCCCCCAGATGTCTCAGTCCACTCCAGTTGAACCTGAATTCCCTGCACTACCTTNAAGAGGTGGCGCTCACAACAAGAAAGCCGAGATCTCCAGGGGTCGTGCCAACATACTAAAAGTCCCCCAGATGTCTCAGTCCACTCCAGTTGAACCTGAATTCCCTGCACTACCTTAAGTGTCACCCGCGTATTGCCTCACACCATGGTGGCTCGTGCCACAGCCCTGTGGCATCTGGAGGGAAAGACAGAGATCCCTGTGTCAACTCATCGGGAAGCCTGACACTGTTGCTACAGCTCAGGAGGAAAACAGACGTGTATGTCTCCATTCAAAAAGAGTCTTGACTCTCCTATGGAGACTCCAGAGGAACACCAAGGTCCATGTCAGCACTGGAGAGAAAACCTCAGGTTCTGGCCACAGTTCCAGATGAGGACCATGGACCGGAACTGACTGGAGAGGAATCCCAAGGGGCCCCTCGCAACTCGCACGGAGACTGGCCTTTCCTGATGCCTCGCGAGTGGTTCCCTGAGGTCCCCGTCGTAACTCGAGAGGGACCTGCCACAACTCGAGAAAAGCCTGGAGGTTCTCCCCTCCAGGTGAGATGAGGTCGTTTTCTGCTGCGGCATCCCCAGAGAAATCACAACTTCCATCCTAAACCTCAAAGGGTCCTTCACACCCTTTGCGCAACTCAAGAAGTTCACCAACATACACATCTCCACTCGAGGAACACTGAGGGTCCCACCACAACTCAAGAGATGCCCCCTTTCCCCCTCCTCCACTCCAGATGAGGGTTCTTTTCCCTGCTTCGTTGGGAAAGGATTCTGGAGTTCCTGTCGCAGAGCAAGATGACGTTCTCTCAACAGCAAAGACAAGAGGAACTCCATGGGTCATGCCACCATTCCAAAGTACACTCAAATGTCTCAGTCCACTCAAGATGAACCTGTTTTCCCTTCCCTGCCTTGAAGGTCACCCCGAGAATTGAATCACACCTTGGTGACATGAGTGACAGCCCTGTGGCACCTCGAGGGAAAGCCACAGATCCCTGTGTCAACACGTTGGGAAGCCTGACACTGCTGCTACAGCTCGGGAGGAAAACAAACGTGTATGTCTCCACCCAAGAGTCCTGAGTCTTCTGTAGAGCTCCAGAGGAGCCCCAAGATCCATGTCAGCACTGGAGAAGAAACCTCAGGTTCTGGCCGCAGTTCCAGACGAGGACCTAGGACCCGACACTGACTGCAGAGGAATCGCGAGGGGCTCCTCGCAAGTTGCATGGAGACTGGTCTTTCCTGAGGCCACGCCAGCAGGTCCCTGAGACTCCCGTCGTAACTCGAGAGGGACCTGCAGCAAATCAAGAAAATCAGAAGGTTCTCCCCTGCAGGCGAGATGAGGCCCTCTTCTGCTGTGGTGTCTCGAGGGAAATCACGCCTTCCCTCTTGAACCTCGCAAGGATCCTTCCCACCCTTGCAGCAACACAAGCAGTTCCCCGACATACCCGTCCCCACGTGGAAGGAACTCCGAGCGTCCCGGCACAACTCAGGATCAGCCCCGCATTTGCTTCGTGACCTCCAGATGAGCGTCCCTTTCCCTGTTTCATCGGGAAAGGATTCCCGCCGTTCCTGTCGCATCACAAGAGGTGGCACTCTCAACAGGAAAGCTGAAATCTCCAGGGGTCGTGCCAACATACTAAAATTCCCCCAGATGTCTCAGTGCACTCCAGATGAACCTGATTTCCCTGCACTACCTCGAGTGTCACCCGCGTATTGCCTCACACCACGGTGGCTCGTGCCTCAGCCCCATGGCATCTCAAGGGAAAGACAGAGATCCATGAGTCAACTCGATGGGAAGCCTGACACTGCTGCTACAGCTCAGGAGGATAACGGACGTGTATGTCCCCACTCGAGAAGAGTCCTGACTCTCCTTTGGAGACTCCAGAGGAACCCCAAGACCCATGTCAACACTGGAGAGGAAACCTCAGGTTCTGGCCGCAGTTCCAGACGACGACCTAGGACCCGACACTGACTGCAGAGGAATCGCGAGGGGCTCCTCGCAAGTTGCATGGAGACTGGTCTTTCCTGAGGCCACGCCAGCAGGTCCCTGAGACTCCCGTCGTAACTCGAGAGGGACCTGCAGCAAATCAAGAAAATCAGAAGGTTCTCCCCTGCAGGCGAGATGAGGCCCTCTTCTGCTGTGGTGTCTCGAGGGAAATCACGCCTTCCCTCTTGAACCTCGCAAGGATCCTTCCCACCCTTGCAGCAACACAAGCAGTTCCCCGACATACCCGTCCCCACGTGGAAGGAACTCCGAGCGTCCCGGCACAACTCAGGATCAGCCCCGCATTTGCTTCGTGACCTCCAGATGAGCGTCCCTTTCCCTGTTTCATCGGGAAAGGATTCCCGCCGTTCCTGTCGCATCACAAGAGGTGGCACTCTCAACAGGAAAGCCGAAATCTCCAGGGGTCGTGCCAACATACTAAAATTCCCCCAGATGTCTCAGTGCACTCCAGATGAACCTGATTTCCCTGCACTACCTCGAGTGTCACCCGCGTATTGCCTCACACCACGGTGGCTCGTGCCTCAGCCCCATGGCATCTCAAGGGAAAGACAGAGATCCATGAGTCAACTCGATGGGAAGCCTGACACTGCTGCTACAGCTCAGGAGGATAACGGACGTGTATGTCCCCACTCGAGAAGAGTCCTGACTCTCCTTTGGAGACTCCAGAGGAACCCCAAGACCCATGTCAACACTGGAGAGGAAACCTCAGGTTCTGGCCGCAGTTCCAGACGAGGACTTAGGACCCGACACTGACTGGAGAAGAATCCCGACGGGGCCCTCACAACTCGCATGGAGGCTTGTCTTTCCTGAGGCCACCCCAGAGGGTCCCTGAGGTCCCTGTCGTAACTCGAGAGGGACCTGCCACAACTCGAGTAAAACCAGGAGGTTCTCGCCTGCAGGCGAGATGAGGCCCTTTTCTGCTGTGGCGTCTTGAAGGAAATCACGCCTTCCTTCTTGAACTTCATAAGGGTCCTTCCCACCCTTGCTGCAACTCAAGAAGTTCCCCGACATACCCTTCCACACGTGCGAGGAACACCGAGGTTCTCGGCACAACTCAGGAGGAGACCCGTTTCCCCATCGTGAGCTCGAGATGAGGTTCCCTTTTCCTGCTTCGTCGGGAAAGGATTCCAGCCGTTCCTGTCGCATATCAAGAGGTGGCAATCTCAACAGGAAAGCTGAGATCTCCAGGGGTCATGCCAACATATTAAAAGTCCCCCAGATGTCTCAGTTCACTCCAGATATACTTGTTTTCCCTGCCCTGCTTCGAGTGTCACGTGCGTATCGCCTCACACCACAGTGGCTCATGCCACAGCCCTGTGGCATCTCAAGGGAAAGACAGAGATCCTTGGGTCAACACGACGGGAAGCCTGACGCTGCTGCTACAGCTTGGGATGAAAGCGGACGTGCATGTAACCACAGGAGACAACGCCTGACTCCCCTGGGTAGACTCCAGTGGAACCCCAAGATCCATGCCAGCACTGGAGAGGAAACCTCAGGTTCCAGCTTTGGCTCAAGACAGGGACTTAGGACCCAGCACTGACTGGAGAGGAACACTGAGAGTCCCCTCTGAGCTCGCACGGAGACTGGCCTTTCCTGAGGCCACGCGAGTGGGTACCTGAGGACCCCATTGTAACTTGAGAAGGACCTGCCCCAACTTGAGAGAATCCAGGAGGTTCTCCCCTCCAGGCGAGATGAGGCTGTTTTCTGCTGCTGCATTACGAGAGAAACCACGCTTTCCCTCCTGAACCTCAATGGGTCCTTCACACCCTTGCAGTAACTCAAGAAGTTCCCTGACATACCCATCTCCACTCAAGAGGAACATTGAGGGTCACACCAACACTCAAGAGGAGTCCCCTTTCTCCCTACTCCACTCCAGATGAGGGTTCATTTCCCTGCTTTATCAGGAAAGGATTCTGTCATTCACGTCACACAGCAAGAGGACGTGCTCTCAACAGGAAAGTCGAGAGGAACTCCATGGGTCGTGCCACCATTCCAAAAGACCCCCAAATGTCTAAGTCCACTCCACATGAACATGATTTTCCTGCCCTGCCTCAAAGGTCAACCCGAGCTTAGAATCACACCACGGTGGCACGGGCAACAGCCCTGTGGCACCTCGAGGGAAAGCCACAGATCCCTGTGTCAACTCGTTGGGAAGCCTGACACTGTTGCTACAGCTCAGGAGGAAAACGGACGTGTATGTCTCCACTCGAGAAGAGTCCTGACTCTCCTGTGGAGACTCCAGAGGAACCCCAAGATCCATGTCAGCACTGGAGAGGAAACCTCAGGTTCTGGCTGCACTTCCACACGAGGACCTAGGACCCAATACTGACTGGGGGGGAATCCCGAGGGGTCCCTAGCAACTTGCATAGAGACTGGTCTTTCCTGAGGCCACGCCAGCGTGTCCCTGAGGTCCCCGTCGTAACTCGAGGGGGACCTGCCACAACTCGAGAAAAACCAGGAGGTTCTCCCCTGCAGGCGAGATGAGGCCCTTTTCTGCTGTGGCGTCTCGAGGGAAATCATGCCTTCCCTCTTGAACTTCGCAAGGGTCCTTCCCACCCTTGCTGCAACTCAAGAATTTCCCTGACATACTGGCCCCACGTGGAAGGAACACCGAGAGTCCAGGGACAACTCAGGAGGAGCCCCGTTTCTCCCTCGTGAGCTCGAGATGAGAGTCCCTTTCCCTGCTTCGTCGGGAAAGGATTCCCACCGTTGCCATCGCATCTCAAGAAGTGGCACTCTCAACAGGAATGCCGAGATCTCCAGGGGTCGTACCAACATACTAAAAGTCCCCCACATGTCTCAGTGCACTCCAGATGAACCTGATTTCCCTACACTACCTCGAGTGTCACCCGCATATCGCCTCACAGCAACGTGGCACGTGCCACAGCCCTGTGAGGTCTCGAGGGAAAGACAGAGTTCCCAGGGTCAGCTCGATGGGAAGCCTGACACTGCTGCTACAGCTCAGGAGAAAAGCAGATGTGCATGGAACCACAGGAAAAGAGGCCTGACTCCCCTGGGGAGACTCCAGAGGAACTCCAAGATCCATTCCAGCACTGGAGAGGAAACCTCAGGTTCCAGCTTCGTCTCCAGATGGGGACTTAGGACCCGGCACCGACTGGAGAGGAATCCCGAGGGGCCCCTCTCAACTCGCACAGAGACTAGCCTTTCCTGAGGCCACGCGAGCGGGTCCCTGAGGTACCCGTTGTAACCCAAGAGGGACCGGCTGCAACTCGAGTAAACCCATGAGGTTCTCCCCTCCAGGCGAGATGAGGCCGTTTTCTGCTGCGGTATCCTGAGAGAAATCACGCCTTCCCTCCTGAACCTCAAAGGGTCATTCACACCCTTGCTACAACTCAAGAAGTTCCCCGACATACCCGTCTCCACTCGAGAGGAACACTGAGGGTCCCACCACAACTCAGGAGGGGCCCCCTTCCCCCTCCTCCGCTCCAGATGAGGGTTCCTTTCCCTGCTTTGTTGGACGAGGTTTCTGGCGTTCTCGTTGCACAGCAAGAGGACGTGCTCTTAACAGGAATGTCGAGAGGAACTCTAGGGGTCATGCCACCATTCCAAAAGACCCCCAAATCTCTCAGCCCACACCAAATGAACCTGATTTCCCTGCCCTGCCTCGGAGGTCACTTCGAACATCACATCACACCATGGTGACACGTGCAACCGCCCTGTGGCACCTCAAGGGAAAGCCACAGATCCCTGTGTCAACCCGTCGAGAAGCCTGACACTGGTGCTACAGCATGGGAGGAAAACGGACGTGTATGTCTCCACTCGAGAAGAGTCCTGACTCTCCTGTGGAGACTCCAGAGGAACCCCAAGATCCATGTCAGCACTGGAGAAGAAACCTCAGGTTCCAGCTTTGCCTTCGGATGGGGACTTAGGACCCGGCAACAACTNCTCTCCTGTGGAGACTCCAGAGGAACCCCAAGATCCATGTCAGCACTGGAGAAGAAACCTCAGGTTCCAGCTTTGCCTTCGGATGGGGACTTAGGACCCGGCAACAACTGGAGAGGATTCCCGAGGGGCCCCTCTCCACTTGCATGGAGACGGGCCCTTCCTGAGGCCACACGAGCGGGTCCCTGACGTCCCCGTTGTAACTTGAGAGGGACCTGCCGCAACTCGAGAAAATCCAGGAGGTTCTCCCCTCCAGGCGAGAAGAGGCCGTTTGCTGTTGCGGCATTCGGAGAGAAATCACACCTTCCCTCCTGAACTTCAACGGGTCCCTCACACCCTTACTGCAACTCAAGAAGTTCCCCGACATACCTGTCTCCACAAGAAAGGAACACTGAGGGTCCCACCACAACTCAAGTGGGGACTCCTTTCACCCTCCTATGCTCCAGATGAGGGTTCCTTTTCCTGCCAGCGCATCTCAAGTGGTGGCGCCCTCAACAGGAATGCTGAGATCTCCAGGGGTCTGGGCAACATACTAAAAGTCCCCCAGATGTCTCAGTCCACTCCAAATGAACCTGATTTCCCTTCACTACCTCGAGTGTCACCCACGTATTGCCTCACACCACGGTGGCTGGTGCCACAGCCTGGTGGCATCTCGAGGGAAAGACAGAGATCCCTGGGTCAACTCGACGGGAAGTCTGACACTGCTGCTGTTGCTTGGGAGGAAAGCGGACGTGTATTTAACCACAGGAGATGAGGCCTGACTCCCCTGGGTAGACTCCAGTGGAACCCCAAGATCCATGTCAGCACTGGAGAGGAAACCTCAACTCTGACCGCAGTTCCAGATGAGGACCTAGGACCCAACACTGACTGGAGAGGAATCCCGAGGGGACCCTCTCAAATCACACGGAGACTGGCCTTTCCTAAGGCCATGGGAGTGTGTCCCTGAGGTCCCCATCATAACCCAAGAGGGACCTGCCGCAACTCAAGAAAACAAATAAGGTTCTCCACTCCAGGCGAGATGAGTCCGTTTTCTGCTGTGACATCCTGAGAGAAATCACGCCTTCCCTCCTGAACCTCAAAGGGTCTTTCACACCCTTGCTACAACTCAAGAAGTTCCCCAACATGCCCATCACCACTCGAGCGGAACACTGAGGGTCCCACCACAACTCAGGAGGGGCCCCCTTCCCCCTCCTCTGCTCCACATGAGGGTTCATTTCTCTGCTTTGTTGGGCAATGTTTCTGACATTCCCGTCGCACAGCAAAAAGACGTTCTTTCAACAGGAAAGTCGAAAGGAACTCCAGGGGTCGTGCCACCATTCCAAAAGACCCCCAAATGTCTCAGTCCACTCCACATGAACCTGATTTCCCTGCCCTGCCTCGAAGGTCACCCCGAGCATCAAATCACACCATGGTGACACGTGAAAATGCCCTGTGGCACATCGAGGGAAAGCCATAGATCTCTGTGTCAACCCGTCGGGAAGCCTGACACTGCTGCTACAGCTCGGGAGGAAAATGGACGTGTGTGTCTCCACTCGAGAAGAGTCCTGACTCTCCTGTGGAGACTCCAGAGGAACCCCAAGATCCATGTCAGCACTGGAGAGGAAACCTCAACTCTGACCGCAGTTCCAGATGAGGACCTAGGACCCAACACTGACTGGAGAGGAATCCCGAGGGGACCCTCTCAAATCACACGGAGACTGGCCTTTCCTAAGGCCATGGGAGTGTGTCCCTGAGGTCCCCATCATAACCCAAGAGGGACCTGCCGCAACTCAAGAAAACAAATAAGGTTCTCCACTCCAGGCGAGATGAGTCCGTTTTCTGCTGTGACATCCTGAGAGAAATCACGCCTTCCCTCCTGAACCTCAAAGGGTCTTTCACACCCTTGCTACAACTCAAGAAGTTCCCCAACATGCCCATCACCACTCGAGCGGAACACTGAGGGTCCCACCACAACTCAGGAGGGGCCCCCTTCCCCCTCCTCTGCTCCACATGAGGGTTCATTTCTCTGCTTTGTTGGGCAATGTTTCTGACATTCCCGTCGCACAGCAAAAAGACGTTCTTTCAACAGGAAAGTCGAAAGGAACTCCAGGGGTCGTGCCACCATTCCAAAAGACCCCCAAATGTCTCAGTCCACTCCACATGAACCTGATTTCCCTGCCCTGCCTCGAAGGTCACCCCGAGCATCAAATCACACCATGGTGACACGTGAAAATGCCCTGTGGCACATCGAGGGAAAGCCATAGATCTCTGTGTCAACCCGTCGGGAAGCCTGACACTGCTGCTACAGCTCGGGAGGAAAATGGACGTGTGTGTCTCCACTCGAGAAGAGTCCTGACTCTCCTGTGGAGACTCCAGAGGAACCCCAAGATCCATGTCAGCACTGGAGTGGAAACCTCAGGTTATGGCCACAGTTCAAGACGAGGACCTAGGACCCGACACTGACTGGAGAGGAATTCTGAGGGGTCCCTCGCAACTCACATGGAGACTGGTCTTTCCTGTGGCCACGCCAGCGGTTCCCTGTATTCCCCGTTTTAACTCGAGAGGGACCTGCCGCACTTCGAGAAAAACCAAGAGGTTCTCCCCTGCAGGCGAGATGAGGCCCTTTTCTGCTGTGGCGTCTCGAGGGATATCACACCTTCCCTTTTCAACCTCGCAAGAGTTCTTCCCACCCTTGCTGCAACTCCAGAAGTTCCCCAACATACCAGTCCCCACGTGGGAGGAACACCGATGGTCCCGGTTCAGCTCAGGAGGAGCCCCGTTTCCCCCTCCTGAGCTCGAGATGAGGGTCCTTTCCCTGCTTCTTGGGAAAGGATTCCCGCCATTCCCGTCGCATCTCAAGAGATGGCGCTCTCAACAGGAAAGCCAAGAACTCCCGGGGTAGTGTCAACCTACTAAAGGTCCCCCAGATGTCTCAGTCCACTCCAGATGAAACTGATTTCCCTGCCCTGCCTCGAGTGTCACCTGTGTATCGCCTCACACCACGGTGGCTCATGCCACAGCCCTGTGGCATCTCGAGGGAAAGACAGAGATCCCTGAGTCAACTCAACGGGAAGCCTGACACTGTTGCTACAGCTCGCGAGGAAAACGGACGTGTATGGCTCCACTCAAGAAAAGTCCTGACTCTCCTATGGAGACTCCACAGGAACCGCAAGATCCATGTCAGCAACGGAGAGGAAACCTCAAGTCTGGCCGCAGTTCCAGATGAGGACCTAGGACCCGACACTGACTGGAAAGGAATCCCAAGGGGCCCCTCAAAACTCGGATGGAGAATGGTCTTTCCTGAGGCCACGCCAGCGGGTCCCTGAGGTCCCCGTCATAACTCGAGAGGGACCTGCCGCAACTCGAGAAAAACCAGGAGGTTCTACCCTCCGGGCGAGATGAGGCCCTTNTGGTCTTTCCTGAGGCCACGCCAGCGGGTCCCTGAGGTCCCCGTCATAACTCGAGAGGGACCTGCCGCAACTCGAGAAAAACCAGGAGGTTCTACCCTCCGGGCGAGATGAGGCCCTTTTTTGCCACAGTGTCTCAAGGGAAATCACGCCTTCCCTCTTGAACCTTGCAAGGGTCATTCCCACCCTTGCTGCAACTCCAGAAGTTCCCTGACATACCTGTCCACACGCGGCAGGAACACCGAGGGTCCAGGCACAACTCAAAAGGAGTCCCGTTTCCCCCTGTGAGCTCGAGATGAGGGTTCATTTCCATGCTTCGTTGGGAAAGGATTCCCGCCATTCTCGTCACATCTCAAGAGGTGGTGCTCTCAACAGAAAAGCCGAGATCTCCAAGGGTCTTGCCAACATACTAGAAGTCCCCTAGATGTCTCAGTCGACTACAGATGAACCTGATTTCCCTGCACTACCTCGAGTGTCACCCTCCTATAACCTCACACCACGGCGACTCGTGCCACAGCCCTGTGCGATCTCAAGGGAAAGACAGAGTTCCCTGGGTCAAGTCGACGGGAAGACTGACACTGCTGCTACATCTCGGGAGGAAATCGGACGTGCATGGAACCACAGGAGATGAGGCCTGACTCCCCTGGGGAGACTCCAGAGGAACCCCAAGACCCATGCCAGCACTGGAGAGGAAACCTCAGGTTCCAGCTTCGGCTCCAGATNGCCTGACTCCCCTGGGGAGACTCCAGAGGAACCCCAAGACCCATGCCAGCACTGGAGAGGAAACCTCAGGTTCCAGCTTCGGCTCCAGATGGGGATTTAGGACCCAGCACCAACTGGAGAGGAATCCCGAGGGGACCCTCTCAAATCACACGGAGACTGGCCTTTCCTGAGGCCACGCGAGCAGGTCTCTGAAGTCCCCGTCGTAACTCGAGAGGAACCTGCTGCAACTCGAGAAAACCCATGAGGTTCTCCACTCCAGGCGAGATGAAGCCGTTTTCTGCTGTGGCATCCTGAGAGAAATCACGCCTTCCCTCCTGAACCTCAAAGGGTCCTTCACACCCTTGCTACAACTCAAGAAGTTCCCCGACATACCTGTGTCCACTCGAGAGGAACACTGAGGGTCCCACCACAACTCAAGAGGGGCCGCCTTTCCCCCTCCTCCACTCATGATGTGGGTGCCTTTCCCTGCTTCATTGGGAAAGGATTCTGGCGTTTACGTCACACAGAAAGAGGACGTGCTTTCAACAGGAATGTCGAGAGGAACTCCAGGGGTCGTGTTACCATTCCAAAAGACCGCCAAATGACTCAGTCCACTCCAGGTGAACATGATTTCCCTGCCCTGCATTGAAGGTCATCCCGAGCATCGAATCACACCACGGTGGCATGTGTGACAGACTTGTGGCACCTCGAGGGAAAGCTACAGATCCCTGTGTCAACTCATTGGAAAGCCTGACACTGCTGCTACAGCTCGGGAGGAAAAAGGATGTGTATGTCTCCACTCGAGAAGAGTCCTGACTCTCCTGTGGAGACTCCAGAGGAACCCCAAGATCCATGTCAGCACTGGAGAGGAAACCTCAGGTTCTCGCCGCAGTTCCAGACAAGGACCTAGGACCCGACACTGACTGGAGAGGAATCCCGAGGGGNCCTGTGGAGACTCCAGAGGAACCCCAAGATCCATGTCAGCACTGGAGAGGAAACCTCAGGTTCTCGCCGCAGTTCCAGACAAGGACCTAGGACCCGACACTGACTGGAGAGGAATCCCGAGGGGCCCCTCACAACTCACATGCAGACTGGTCTTGCCTGAGGCTACGCCATCGGGTCCCTGAGGTCCCCTTTGTAACTTGAGAGGGACCTGCCGTAACTCGAGAAAAACCAGGAGGTTCTCCCCTGCAGACGAGATGAGGCACTTTTCTGCTGCGGCATCTCATGGGAAATCACGCCTTCCCTCTTGAACCTTGCAAGGGTTCTTCCCCTCCTTGTTGCAACTCAACAAGTTTCCCGACATACCCGTCCACACGTGGGAGGAACACCGAGGGTCCCGGCACAACTCAGGAAAAGCCCCGTTTACCCCTCATGAGCTAGAAATGAGAGTCCCTTTCCCTGCTTTGTCGGGAAAGGATTCCCGCCATTTCCATCACATCTCAAGAAGTTGCGTTCTCCACAGGATTGCCGAGATCTCCAGGGGTCGTGCCAACATACTAAAAGTCCCTCAGATATCTCAGTCCATTCCAGATGACCCTGATTTCCCTGCCCTGCCTCGAGTGTCACCCACGTATCACCTCACAGCGCGGTGGCTAGTGCCACAGCACTGTGACATCTCGAGGGAAAGACAGAGATCCCTGGGTCAACTCGACGGGAAGCCTGATACTGCTGCTACAGCTCGGGAGGAAAGTGGACATGCATGTAACCACAGGAGACGAGACCTTACTCCCCTGGTGAGACTCCAGAGGAATCCCAAGATTCATGCCAGCACTGGAGAGAAAACCGCAGATTCCAGATTCGGCTCCAGACGGGGACTTAGGACCCGGCACCGACTGAAGAGGAATCCCGAGGGGCCCCTCTCAACTCGCACAGAGACTGGCCTTTCCTGAGGCATGCGAGCTGGTCCCTGAGGTCCCCGTCGTAACTCAAGAGGGACCTTCCGCAACTCAAGTAAAACCAGGAAGTTCTCCCCTCCAGGCGAGATGAGGCCGTTTTCTGCTGAGGCATCCTGAGAGAAATCACACCTTCCCTCTTGAACCTCAAAGGGTCCTTCACACCCTTGCTGCAACTCACGAAGTTCCTCGACATACCCGTATCCACTCGAGAGGAACACTGAGGGTCCCAACACAACTCAAGAAGAGCCCCCTTTCCCCCTCCTCCATTCCAGATGAGGGTTCCTTTCCCTGATTCATCGGGAAAGGATTCTGGCGTTCCCGTCACACAGCAAGAGGACGTGCTCTCAAAAGGAAAGCCGAGAGGAACTCCAGGGGTGGTGCTACCATTCCAAAAGACCTGCAAAGGTCTCAGTCCACTCCAGATGAACCTGATTTCCCTCCCCTGCCTCGAAGGTCACCCTGAGCATCGAATCACACCATGGTGGCACGTGCAACAGCCCTGTGACACCTCGAGGGAAAGCCACAGATCCCTGTGTCAACTCGTCGGGAAGCCTGACACTGCTGCTACAGTTCGGGAGGAAAACGGACGTGTATGTCTCCACTCGAGAAGAGTTCTGACTCTGCTGGGGAGACTCCAGAGTAACCCCAAGATCCATGTCAGCACAGGAGAGGAAACCTCAGGTTCTGCCGCAGTTCCAGATGAGAATCTCGGACCCGACACTGACTGGAGAGGAATCCCGAGGGGCCCCTCGCAACTCGCATGGAGACTAGTCTTTCCTGAGGCCATGCCAGCGGATCCCAGAGGTCCCCATCATAACTCGAGAGGGACCTGCCACAACTCGAGAAAAACCAGGAGGTTCTCCCCTGCAGGCGAGATGAGGCCCTTTTCTGCTACAGCATCCCGAAGGAAATCACGCCNGTCCCCATCATAACTCGAGAGGGACCTGCCACAACTCGAGAAAAACCAGGAGGTTCTCCCCTGCAGGCGAGATGAGGCCCTTTTCTGCTACAGCATCCCGAAGGAAATCACGCCTTCTCTCTTGAACCTCGCAAGGCACCTTCCCACCCTTGATGCAAGTCAAGAAGTTCCCCGACATACCCGTCCCCACGCGGGAGGAACACCAAGGGTCCCGGCACAACTCAGGAGGAGCCCCGATTCCCCCTCATGAGCTCGAGATGAGGTTCCCTTTCCCTGCTTCGTCAGGAAAGGATTCCCACGGTTCCCGTCGCATCTCAAGAGGTGGCACTCCCAACAGGAAAACCGAGATCTCCAGGCGGATTGCCAACATATTAAAGTCCCCCAGAAGTCTCAGTCCACTCCCGATGAACCTGATTTACCTGCCCTGCCTCGAAGGTCACCCTGAGAATAGAATCACATCACAGTGAAACGTGCGAAAGCACTGTGGTATCTCTAGGGAATGCCACAGATCCCTGTGTCAACTCGTCGGGAAGCCTGACAATGCTGCTGCAGCTTGGGAGGAAGGCAGACATGCATGTAACCACAGGAGACGAGGCCTGACTCCCCTGGGGAGAATCCAGAGGAACCCCAAGACCCATGCCAGCACTGGAGAGGAAACCTCAGGTTCCAGCTTCGGATCCACATGGGGACTTACGACCCAGCACCAACTGGAGAGGAATCCCGAGGGGCCCCTCTCAACTCACACGGAGACTGTCCTTTCCTGAGGCCAAGCGGGTCCCTGAGGTCCCCATCGTAACTCAAGAGGGACATGCCACAATTCAAGAAAAACCAGGAGGTTCTCCCCTGCAGGCGAGATGAGGCCCTTTTCTGTTGCGGCATCTCGAGGGAAATCACGCCTTCCCTCTTGAACCTTGCAACGGTCCTTCCAACCCCTGCTGCAAATCAAGAAGTTCCGCGACATACCAGTCCCCACGTGGGAGGAACACCTAGGGTCCCGGCACAACTCAGGAGGAGCCCCGTTTCCCCCTCATGAGCTCGAGATGAGGGTCCCTTTCCCTGCTTCATTGGGAAAGGATTCCTGCCATTCCCATCACATCTCAAGATGTGGCACTCTTACAGGAAAGTCAAGATCTCCAGGGGTCATGCCAACATAGTAAAAAGCCCCCAGATGTCTCAGTCCACTCCAGATGAACCTGATTTCCATGCCCTGCCTAGAAGGTCACCTGCGTATCGCCTCAAAAAATGGTGGCTCATGCCACAGCCCTGTGGCATCTCGAGGGAAAGACAGAGATCCCAGGGTCAAATCGACGGGAAGCCTGACACTGCTGCTACAGCTCGGGAGGAAAGCGGACGTGCATGTAACCACAGGAGATGAGGCCTAACTCCCCTGGGGAGACTCCAGAGGAACCCCAAGAACCATGCCAGCACTGGAGAGGAAACCTCAGGTTCCAGCTTCGGCTCCAGATGGGGACTTAGGACCCGCCACCAACTGGAGAGGAATCCCGAGTGGCCCCTCTCAACTCGCACGGAGACTGGCATTTCCTGAGGCACGAGAGTGGGTCCCTGAGGTCCCCGTATTATCATGAGAGGGATCTGCCACAACTCGAGAAAAATCAGGAGGTTCTCCCCTCTAGGCGAGATGAGGCCATTTTCTGCTGCGGCATCCCAAGAGAAATCTCACCTTCCCTCCTGAACTTCAAATGGTCCCTCACATATTTGCTGCAACACAAGAAGTTCCCCGACATAAACGTCTCCACACTAGAGGAACACTGAGGGACTCACCACCACTCAAGAGGGGCCTCCTTTCACCCTCCTACGCTCCAGATGAGGGTTCCTTTCCCTGATTCGTCGGGAAAGGATTCCCGCCGTTCCTGTCGCATCTCAAGAGGTGGCGCTCTCAACAGGAAAGCTGAGATCTCCAGGGGTCATTCCAACATACTAAAAGTCCCCCAGATGTCTCAGTCCACTCCAGATGGACTTGATTTCCCTGCACTACCTCGAGTGTCACCCACGTATCGTCTCACACCACGGTGGCTCATGCCACAGCATGTTGGCATCTCGAGGGAAAGACAGAGATCTGTGGGTCAACTCGACGGGAAGCCTGACACTGCTGCTACAGCTCGGGAGGAAAGCAGACGTGTACTTAACCAAGGGCGAGGCCTGACTGCCCTGGGGAGACTCCAGAGGAACCCCAAGATCCATGCCAACAATGGAGAGGAATCCTCAGGTTCCAGCTTACACTCCAGACGGGGACTTAGGACCCAGCACTGACTGGAGAGGAATCCCGAGGGGCCCCTCTCAACTCACACGGAGACTGGCCTTTCATGAGGCCACGCAAGCAGGTCCCTGAAGGCCCCATGGTAACTCGAGAGGGACCTATTGCAACTCGAGAAAAACCAGGAGGTCCTCCCACCCAGGCGAGATGAGGCCATTTTCTGCTGCACCATCCCGAGAGAAATCACGCCTTCCCTCCTGAACCTCAAAGGGTCCTTCACACCCTTGCTGCAACTCAAGAAATTCCCCGAAATACCCATCTCCATTCGAGAGGAATACTGAGTGTCCCACCACAACTCAAAAGGTGCTCCTTTTCCCCCTCCTCCGGTCCAGATGAGTGTTCCTTTCTCTGCTTTTTCTGGAAAGGATTCTGGTGTTCCCATCGCACAGCAAGAGGACATGCTCTCAACAGGAAAGACGAGAGGAACTCCAGGGGTGGTGCCACCATTCCAAAAGACCCCCAAATGTCTCAGTCCACTCCAGATGAACATGATTTCCCTGCCCTGCCTCGAAGGTCACCCCGAGCATCGAATCACACCATGGTGGCACATGCGACAGCCCTGTGCCACTTAGAGGGGAAGCCACAGATGCCTGTGTCAACTCGTCTGGAAGCCTGACACTGCTGCTACAGCTCCAGAGGAAAACGGACGTGTATGTCTCCACTCGAGAAGAGTCCTGACTCTCCTGTGGAGACTCCAGAGCAACCCCAAGATCCATGTCAGCACTGGAGTGGAAACCTCAGGTTCTGGCCGCAGTTCCAGACAATGACCTAGGACCCGACACTGACTGGAGAGGAATCCCAAGGGGCCCCTCTCAACTCACACAGAGAATGGCCTTTCCTGAAGACACACAAGCGGGCCGCTGAGGTCCCCGTCGTAACTCGAGAGGGACCTGCTGCAACTCGAGAAAAATCAGAAGCTTCTCCCCTCCAGGCGAAATGAGGCCGTTTTCTGCTGCGGCATCCCGAGAGAAATCACACCTTCCCTCCTGAACCTCAAACGGTCCTTCACACCCATGCTGCAACTCAAGAAGTTCTCCAAAATACCCATCTCCACTCGAGAGGAACACTGAGGGTCCCACCACAATTCAAAAGGAGGCCCCTTTCCCCATCCTCCGCTCCAGATGAGGGTTCCTTTCCCTGCTTCGTCGGAAAGGATTCTGGCATTCCCGTCACACAGCAAGAGGACTTGCTCTCAACAGGAAAGTCGAGAGGAACTCCAGGGGTGGTGCCACCATTCCAAAAGGCCCCCAAATGTCTCAGTCTACTCCAGATGAACCTGATTTCCCTGTCCTGCCTCGAAGATCACCCCGAGCATCGAATCACACCATGGTGGCACATGTGACAGCCCTGTGGCACCTAGAGGGAGTGTCACAGATCCCTGTGTCAACTCGTCTGGAAGCCTGACACTGCTGCTACAGCTAGGGAGGAAAACGCACGTTCATGTAACCACAGGAGGTCAAGGCCTGGCTTCCATGCTGAGACTCCAGAGGAACCCCAAGACCCATGCCAGCGCTGGAGAGGAAACCTCAGGTTCCAGCTTAGGCTCCAGAGGGGGACTTAGGACCTGGCAGCCACTGGAGAGGAATCCTGAGGGGCACCTCTCAACTCGCATGGAGACTGGCCTTTCCTGAGGCCAAGCGTGTCACTGTGGTCCCCATCATAGCTCAAGAGGTACCTGCCGCAACTCGACAAAAACCAGGAGGTTCTACCCTGAAGGTGAGATGAGGCCCTTTTCCGCTGCGACATCCCAAAAGATATCATGCCTTCCCTCCTGAAACTCAAAGGGTCTTTCACACCCTTGTTGCAACTCAAGAAGTTCCCCGACATACCCGTATCCACTCGAGAGGAACACTGAGGGTCCCACCACAACTGAAGAGGGGCCCCCTTTCTCCCTCCTCCACTCCAGATGAGGCTTCCTTTACCTAATTCGTCGGGAAAGGATTCTGGTGTTCCCATCGCAAAGCAAGAAGAGATGCTCTCTACAGGAAATTCGAGAGGAACTCCAGGGGTCGTGCCACCATTCCAAAAGACACCCAAATGTCTCAGTCCACTCCAGATGAACCTGATTTCCCTGCCCTGCCTCGAAGATCACCCCGAGCATTGCATCACAGCACAGTGGCATGTGTGACAGTCCTGTGGCAACTCGTGGGAAAGCCACAGATCCCTGTGTCAACTCGTCAGACAGCCTGACACTGCTGCTACAGCTCGGGAGGAAAGCAGACTTGCATGTAACCATAGGAGACGAGGCCTGACTCCCCTGCAGAGACTCCAGCAGAACCCCAAGAAACATGCCAGCACTGGAGAGGAAACCTCAGGTTCCAGCTTCGGCTCCAGACAGTGACTTAGGACCTGGCACCGACTGGAGAGGAATCCCGAGGGCCCCCTCTCAACTCGCATGGAGACTGGCCTTTCCTGAGGCCAAACGAGCGGGTCCCTGAGGTCCCCGTCGTGACTCGAGAGGGACCTGCTGCAACTCGAGAAAAACCAGGAGGTTGTCCCCTCCAGGCGAGATAAGGCCGTTTTCTTCTGCAGCATCCCGAGAGAAATCATGCCTTCCATCCTGAACCTTAAATGGTCCTTCACATACTTGCTGCAACTCAAGAAGTTCCCTGACATACCCTTCTCCACTTGAGAGGAACACTGAGGGTCCCACCACAACTCAAGAAGAGCCCCGTTTCACCATCCTCAGCTCCAGATGAGTGCTACTTTCTCTGCTTCGTCGGGAAAGGATTCTGGCATTCCCGTCACACAGCANGAGAGGAACACTGAGGGTCCCACCACAACTCAAGAAGAGCCCCGTTTCACCATCCTCAGCTCCAGATGAGTGCTACTTTCTCTGCTTCGTCGGGAAAGGATTCTGGCATTCCCGTCACACAGCAAGAGGACTTGCTCTCAATGGGAAAGTCGAGAGGTACTCCAAAGTTCGTGCCACCATTCCTAAAGACCCCCAAAGTCCACTTCAGAGGAACCTGATTTCCCTGCACTGCCTCCAAGGTCACCCCAAGCATCGAATCACACCACGGTGGCACGTGCGACAGCCATGTGGCACCTCGAGGGAAAGCCACAGATCCCTGTGTCAACTCGTCGAGAAGCTTGACACTGCTGCTACAGCTCGGGAGGAAAACGGACATGTATGTCTCCATGCGAGAAGAGTCCTGACTCTCCTGTGGAGATTCCAGAGGAATCCCAAGATCCATGTCAGCACTGGAGAGGAAACATCAGGTTCTGGCCGCAGTTCCAGACGAGGACTTAGGACTAACACTGACTGGAGAGGAATCCCGAGAGGCCCGTATCAACTTGCACGGAGACTGGCCTTTCCTGAGGCCACGTGAGCAGGTCCCTGAGGTCCCCATCGTAACTCGAGAGGGACCTGCCAAAACTCGATAAAAACCAGGAGGTTCTCCCCTCCAGGCATGATGAAGCCATTTTCTGCTATGACATCCAGAGAGAAATCACACCTTCCCTCCTGAACCTCAAAGGGTCCTTCACACCCTTGCTGACACTCAAGAAGTTCCCCGACATACTGGTCTCCACTCGAGAGGAACACCGAGGTTCCTGGCACAACTGAGGAGGAGCCCCGTTTCCCCCTCGTGAGCTCGAGATGTGGTTCCCTTTCCCTGCTTCGTCGGAAAGGATTCCCGCCGTTCCCGTCGCATCTCAAGAGGTGGTGCTCTCAACAGGAAAGCCGAGATCTCCAGGGGTCGTGCAAACCTACTAAAAGTCCCCCAGATGTCTCAGTCCATTCCAAATGAACCTGATTTCCCTGCCCTGCCTGGAAAGTCACCTGCGTATCGCCTCAAACTATTGTGGCTCATGCATCAGCCCTGTGGCATGGCGAGGGAAAGAGAGAGATCCCTGGGTCAACTCAACGGGAAGACTGACACTGCTGCTACAGCTCGGGAGGAAAGTGGACGTGCATGTAACCACAGGAGACGAGGCCTGACTTCCCTGGGGAGACTCCAGAGGTACCCCAAGATCCATGTAAGCATTGGAGAGGAAACCTCAGGTTCCAGCTTTGGCTCCAGACGGGGATTTAGGAATGGCACCGACTGGAGAGGAATCCCGAGGGAACCCTCTCAACTCGCACGGAGACCAGCCTTTCCTGAGGCCACGCCTGCGGGTACCTGGGTCCCCATCATAACTCGAGAGGAACCTGCAACAACTCGAGAAAAAACCAGGAGGTTCTCCCCTCCAGGCGAGATGAGGCCGTTTTCTGCTGCGGCATCCTGAGAGAAATCAAGCTTTCCCTCCTGAACTTCAAAGGGTCCTTCACACCCTTGCTCCAACTCAAGAAGTTCCCCGACATAACCATCTCCAATCGAGAGGAACACTGAGGGTCCCACCACAACTCTAGAGGAGCCCCCTTTCCCCCTCCTCTGCTCTAGATGAGGGTTCCTTTCCCTGCTTCGTCTGAAAGCATNAGTTCCCCGACATAACCATCTCCAATCGAGAGGAACACTGAGGGTCCCACCACAACTCTAGAGGAGCCCCCTTTCCCCCTCCTCTGCTCTAGATGAGGGTTCCTTTCCCTGCTTCGTCTGAAAGCATTCTGACGTTTCTGTCGCACAGCAAGAGGACATGCTCTCAACAGGAAAGTGGAGAGGAACTCCAGGGGTCATGCCACCATTCCTAAAGATCACCAAATGTCTCAGTCCACTCCAGAGGTACCTGATTTCCCTGCCCTGCCTCGAAGGTCAGCCCGAGTATCGAATCACAGCATGGTGACGCATGCGACAGCCCTATGGCACCTCGAGGGAAAGCCACAGATCCCTGTGTCACATCGTCGGGCAGCCTGACACTGCTGCTACAGCTCAGGAGGAAAGCAGACTTCCATGTAACCATAGGAGATGAGGCCTGGCTCCCCTACGGAGGCTCCAGAGAAACCCCAAGATCCATGCCAGCACTGGAGATGAAACCTCAGGTTCTGGCCGCAGTTCCAGACGAGGAACTAGGACCCGACACTGACTGGAGAGGAATCCTGGGGGGCTCCTCGCAACTCACATGGAGACTGGTCTTTCCTGAGGCCAAGCCAGCGGGTCCCAGAGGTCCCTGTCGTAACTCGAGAGGGACCTGCCGCAACTCAAGAAAAACCAGGAGGTTCTACCCTGCAGGCAAAATGAGGCCATTTTCTGCTGCGGCGTCTTGAGGGAAATCACGCCTTCCTCGTTGAACCTCAGAAAGGTCCTTCCCACCCTTGCTGCAACTCAAGAAGTTCCCCGACATACCCGTCCCCACGCGGGAGGAACACGGAGGGTCCCGGCACAACTCAGGAAGAGCCCCGTTTCCCGCTCGTTAGCTCGAGATGAGGATCCCTTCCCCTGCAACATCAGGAAAGGATTCCTGCCGTTCCCATCGCGTCTCAAGATGTGCTGCTCTCAAAAGGAAAGCTGAGATCTCCAGGGGTCGTATCAGCATAATAAAATCTCCCATATGTATCAGTCCATTCCAGAAGCACCTGATTTTCATACCCTGCCTCGAAGGTCATATGCGTATCGCCTCACACCACGGTGGCTAGTGCTTCAGCCCTGGGGCATCTCGAGGGAAAGACAGAGATCCCTGGGTCAACTCGTCAGGAAGCCTGACACTGCTGCTACAGCTTGGGAGGAAAATGGACGTGTATGTCTCCTCAAGAAGAGTCCCGACTCTCCTGTGGAGACTCCAGGGGAACACCAAGATCCATGTCAGCACTAGAGAGGAAACCTCAGGTTCTGGCCGCAGTTCCAGATGAGGACCTAGGACCCGACACTGACTGAAGAGGAATCCCGAGGGGCCCCTTGCAACTCACATGGAGACTGGTCTTTCTTGAGGCCATGCCAGCGGGTCCCTGAGGTCCCCATCGTAACTCAAGAGGAACCTCCCGCAACTCGAGAAAAACCAGGAGGTTCTCCCCTGCAGGCGAGATGAGGCCCTTTTCTGCTGTGGCATCTCGAGGGAAATCACGCCTTCTCTCTTGAACCTCGCAAGGGTCCTTCCCACCCTTGCTGCAAGTCAAGAAGTTCCCCTACACACTCGTCCCCACGCGGGAGGAACACCAAGGTTCCCAGCACAACTCAGGAGGAGCACCGTATCTTCCTTGTGAGCTCGAGATGAGGTTCCATTTCCCTGCCTCATCGAGAAAGGATTCCCGCCATTCCCGTCGCATCGCAAGTGGTAGCGCACACAACAGGAAAGCCGAGATCTCCAGGGGTAGTGCCATCATACTAAAAGTCTCCCAGTTATCTCAGTCCAATCCAGATGAACCTGATTTCCCTGCACTACCTCGAGAGTGTCACCTGCATATCGCCTCACACCACGGTGGCTCGTGCCACAGCCCTGTGGCATCTCGAGGGAAAGACAGAGATCCCTGGGTCAACTCGACGGGAAGCCTGACACTGTTGCTACATCTCGGGAGGAAAGCGGACGTGCATGTAACCACAGGAGACGAGGCCTGACTCCCATGGGGAGACTCCTGAGGAACGGCAAGTTCCATGCCAGCAGTGGAGAGGAAAACTCAGGTTCCAGCTTCGGCTCCAGGCAGGGACTTAGGTCATGGAACCGACTGGAGAGGAATCCCGAGGGGCCCCTCTCAACTCGCATGGAGCCTGGCCTTTCCTGAGGACATGCGAACAGGTCCCTTTGGTTCCCGTCGTAACTCGAGAGGGACCTGCCGCAACTCGAGAAAAGCCAGGAGATTCTCCCCTCAAGGCGAGATGAGGCTGTTTTCTGCTGTGCTATCCTGAGAGAAATCACACCTTCCATCCTGAACCTCAAAGGTTCCTTCACACCCGCAAATCAAGAAGTTCCCTGACATACCCGCCTCCACTCTAGAAGAACACTGAGGGTGCCACCACTACTCAAGAGCGTCTCCCTTTCCCCCTCCTATGCTCCAGATGAGGGTTGCTTTCCCTGCTTCGTCGGGAAAGGATACTGGCATTTCTGTCGCACAGCAAGAGGACGTGCTCTCAACAGGCAAGTCGAGAGGAATTCCAGGGTTCATGACACTGTTCCAAAAGACCAGCAAATGTCTCAGTGCACTCCACAAGAAGCTGATTTCCCTGCCCTACCTAGAAGGTCACCCCGAGCATCGAATCACACCACGGTGGCACATGCAACAGCCCTGTGGCATCTCGAGGGTAAGCCACAGATCCCTGTGTCAACATGTCGGGAAGCCTGACATGGCTGCTACAGCTCGAGAGGAAAACGAACGTGTATGTCACCACTCGAGAAAAGTCCTGACTCTCCTGTGGAGACCAGAGGAACCCCAAGATCCATGTCAGCACTGGAGAGGAAACCTCAGGTTCTGGCCACAGTTCCAGGCGAGGGCCAAGGACCCGACACTGACTGGAGAGGAATCTCGAGGGGCCCCTCGCAACTCGCATGGAGACTGGTCTTTCCTGAGGCCACGAGGTGGTCCCTGAGGTCCCCATCGTAACTCGAGAGGGATCTGCCCCAATTCGAGAAAAACCAGAAGGTTCTCCACTGCATGCATGATGAGGCCCTTTTCTGCTGCGGTGTCTCAAGGGAAATCACGCCTTCCCTCTTGAAAATTGCAAGGGCCCTTCTCACCCTTGCTGCAACTCAAGAAGTTCCCCGACATACCCGTCTCCACTCGAGAGGAACACCCAGGGTCCCATCCCAATTCAAGAGGGGCCCCCTTTCCCCCTCCTCCGCTCCAAATGAGGGTTGCTTTCCCTGCTTCTTCGGGAAAGGATTCTGGCGTTTCCTTTGCACAGCAAGAGGACGTGCTCTCAACAGGAAAGTTCAGAGCAACTCCAGGGTTCGTGCCACCATTCCAAAAGACCCCCAAATATCTCAGTCCACTCCAGATGAACCTGATTTCCCTGCCCTGCCTCGAAGGTCACCCCAGCATCAAATCACACCACGGTGACACGTGTGACAGCCCTGTAGCACTTAGTGGGAAAGCCACAGATCCCTGTGTCAACTGGTCGGGAAGCCTGACACTGCTGCTACAGCTTGGGAGGAAAATGGATGTGTATGTCGCCACTTGAGAAGAGTCCTGAATCTCCTGTGGAGACTCCAAGGGAACACCAAGATCCATGTCAGCACTAGAGAGGAAAACTCAGGTTCTGGCCACAGCTCCAGACGAGGACCTAGGACCCGACACTGACTGGAGAGGAATCCAGAGGGGCCCCTCGCAACTCGCATGGAGACTGGTCTTTCCTGAGGCCATGCCAGAGGGTTCCTGAGATCCCCGTCGTAACTCGAGCAGGACCTCCCGCAACTCGAGAAAAACCAGGAGGTTCTCCCCTGCAGGAGAGATGAGGCCCTTTTCTGCTGCGGTGTCTCGAGAGAAATCACGCCTTCTCTCTTGAACCTCGCAAGGGTCCTTCCCACCCTTACTGCAAGTCAAGAAGTTCCCCGACATACCTGTCCCCACGCGGGAGGAACACCGAGGTTCCCGGCACAACTAAGGAGGAGCACCGTATTCTCCTCGTGAGCTCGAGATGAGGTTCCATTTCCCTGCCTCGTCGAGAAAGGATTCCCACCATTCCTGTCGCATCGCAAGTGGTAGCGCTCACAACAGGAAAGCTGAGATCTCCAGGGGTAGTGCCATCATACTAAAAGTCTCCCAGTTATCTCAGTCCAATCCAGATGAACCTGATTTCCCTGCACTGCCTTGAGTGTCACCCGCATATCACCTCATACCATGGTGGCTCATGCCACAGCCCTGTGGCATCTCGAGGGAAAGACAGAGATCCCTGGGTCAACTCGACGGGAAGTCTGACACTGCTGCTACAGCTCGGGAGGAAAGCCGACCTCTGTGTAACCACAGGAGACAAAGCCTGACTCCCCTGGGAGATTCCAGAGGAACCCCAAGATCCATGTCAGCACTGGAGAGGAAAACTCAGGTTCCAGCTTCGGCTCCAAATGGGGAGTTAGAACCCGGCACCGACTGGAGAGGAATCCCGAGGGGCCCCTCTTAACTCGCACAGAGACTGGCCTTTCCTGAGGCCATGTGAGTGGGTCCCTGAGTTTCCTGTCGTAACTCAAGAGGGACCTGCCTCAACTCGAAAAAAACCAGGAGGTTCTCCCAATCAGGCGAGATGAGGCCGGTTTCTGCTGCGGCATCCTGAGAGAAATCACACCTTCCCTCCTGAACCACAAAGGGTCCTTCACACCCTTGCTGCAACTCAAGAAGTTTCCCAACATACCCGTCTCCACTTGAGAGGAACACTGAGGGTCCCACCACAACTGAAGAGGAGCCCCCTTTCCCCCTCCTCTGCTCCAGATGAGGTTTCCTTTCCCTGCTTCCTCGGGAAAGGATTCTGGCATTCCCTTTGCACAGCAAGAGGACATGCTCTCAACAGGAAAGTCGAGAGGAATTCCAGGGGTCATGCCACAATTCCAAAAGTCCCCCAAATCTCTCAGTCTTCTCCAGATGAACCTGATTTCCCTGTCCTGCCTCGAAGGTCAACCCGAGCATCAAATCAAAACACGGTGGCATGTGGGACAGCCCTTTGGCACCTCGAGAGCAAGCCACAGATCCCTGTGTCAACTCGTCAGGAAGCCTGACACTGCTGCTGCAGCTCGGGAAGAAAGCGGTCGTGTATGTCTACATTAGAGAAGAGCCCTGACTCTCCTGTGCAGACTCCAGAGGAACCCCAAGATCCATGTCAGTACTGGAGAGGAAACCTCAGGTTTTGGCCACAGTTCCAGACGAGGACCTAGGACCCGACACTGACTGGAGAGGAATCCCGAGGGGCCCCTCACAACTCGCATGGAGACTGGTCTTTCCTGAGTCCACGCCAGCGGGTCCCTGAGTTCCCCGTTGTAACTCTAGAGGGACCTGCCACAACTCGAGAAAAAGCAGGAGGTTCTCCCCTGCAGGCGAGATGAGGCCCTTTTCTGCTGCAGTGTTTCGAGGGAAAGCACGCCTTCCCTCTTGAACCTCACAAAGGTCCTTCCCACCCTTGCTGTAACTCAAGAAGTTCCCTGATATACCCGTCCCCATGCTGAAGGAACACCAAGGGTCCCGGCACAACTCAGGATGAGAGCTGTTTCACCCTCGTGAGCTCGAGATGAGAGTCCTTTTCCCTGCTTCGTCGGGAAAGGATTCTGCCATTCTCGTCGCATCTCAAGAGGTGGTGCATTCAACAGGAAAGCCGAGAACTCCAGGGGTCGTGTCAACATACTAAAAGTCCCCCAGATGTCTCAGTCCACTCCTGATGAACCTGATTTCCCTGCACTACCTCGAGAGTGTAACCCACGTATCACCTCACACCAAGGTGGCTCGTGCCACAGCCCTGTGGCATCTCGAGGGAAAGACAGAGATCCCTGGGTCAACAGGACGGGAAGCCTGACACTGCTGCTACAGCTTGGGAGGAAGGCAGACGTGCATGTTACCATAGGAGAAGAGGCCTGACTCCCCTGTGGAAACTCCAGAGGAAGCCAAAGATCCATGCTAGCACTGGAGAGGAAATTTCAGGTTCCAGCTTCGACTCCAGACTGGGACTTAGGACCCGACAGCGACTGGAGAGGAATCCCGAGGGGCCCCTCTCAACTCGCACAGAGACTGGCCTTCCCTGAGGCCATGCTAGCAGGTCCGTGAGGTCCCCGTAGTAACTCGAGAGGGACCTGCCTCAACTCGAGAAAAACCAGGAGGTTCTCCCCTCCAGGCGACCTGAGGCCGTTTTCTGCTGTGGGATCCCGTGAGAAATCATGCCTTTCCTCCTGAACCTCAAAGGGTCCTTCACACCCTTGCTGCAACTCAAGAAGTTCCCCGACATACCCATCCCCATGCGGGAGGAACACCGAGGGTCCTGGCACAACCGAGGAGGAGCCCCGTTTCCCCCTTGTGAGCTCGAGATGAGGGTCCCTTTCCCTGTTTCTTCAGGAAGGGATTCCCGCCATTTCTGTCACATCTCAAGTGGTGTCACTCTCAACAGGAAAGCCGAGATCTCCAGGGATCGTGCCAACATACTAAAAGTCCCCCAGATGTCTCAGTCCACTCCAGATGAACCTGATTTCCCTGCCCTGCCTCCAAGGTCACCCCGCGCATCGAATCACACCACGGTTGCACGTNAGGAAAGCCGAGATCTCCAGGGATCGTGCCAACATACTAAAAGTCCCCCAGATGTCTCAGTCCACTCCAGATGAACCTGATTTCCCTGCCCTGCCTCCAAGGTCACCCCGCGCATCGAATCACACCACGGTTGCACGTGCAACAGCCCTGTGGCACCTCGAGGGAAAGCCACAGATCCCGGTGTCAACTCGTCGGGAAGCCTGACACTGCTCCTACAGCTCGGGAGGAAAACGGACGTGTATTTCACCACTCGAGAAGAGTCCTGACTCTCTTGTGGAGACTCCAGAGGAACCCCAAGATCCATGTCAGCACTGGAGAGCAAACTTCAGGTTCTGGCCACAGTTCCAGATGAGAACCTAGGATCTGACACTGATTGGAGAGGAATCCTGAGGGGCCTCTTGCAACTTGCATGGAGAGTGGCTTTCCTGAGGCAAGGCCAGAGGGTCCATGAGGTCCCCATCGTAACTCGAGAGGGACCTGGAGCAACTCGAGAAAAACCAGTAGGTTCTCCCCTGCAGGCGAGATGAAGCCCTTTTCTGCTGTAGCGTCTCGAGGGAAATCATGCCTTCCCTCTTGAACCTCTCAAGGGTCTTTCCCACCTTTGCTGCAACTCAAGAAGTTCCCCGGCATACCCATCCCCATGCAGGAGGAAAACCAAGGGTCCTGGCACAACTCAGGAGGAGCCCTGTTTCCCCCTTGTGAGCTCGAGATGAGGGTCCCATTGCCAGCTTTGTTGAGAAAGGATTCCCCCTGTTCCCTTCACATCTCACGAGGTGGCATTCTCAACAGGAAAGCAGAGATCGCCAGCGGTCATACCAACATGCTAAAAGTCCCCAAGATGTCTCAGTCCACTCCAGATGAACCTGATTTCCCTGCCCTGCCTCAAAGGTCTCCCATGTTTTGCCTCACACCATGGTGGCTCATGCCACAGCCCTGTGGCATCTCGAGGGAAAGACAGAGATCCCTGGGTCAACTTGACTGGAAGCATGACACTGCTGCTACAGCTCGGGAGGAAAGCAGATGTGCATGTAACCACAGGAGACGAGCCATGAATCCCCTGGGGAGACTCCAGAGGAGTCGCAAGATCCATGCCAGCACTGGAGAGGAAACCTCTGGTTCCAGCTTCGGCTCCAGACGGGGACTTAGGACCTGGCACCGAATGCAGAGGAATCCCGAGAGGCCCCTCTCAACTCGCATGGAGACTGGCCTTTCCTGAGGCCACGCAAGCGGGTCCCTGAGGTCCCCATCATAACTCGAGAGGGACCTGCCGCAATTCCAGAAAAACCAGGAATTTCTCACCTCCAAACTAGATGAGGCCATTTTCTGCTGTGACATCCCGATAGAAATCACCTGTGGGACACTATAAAAGCAGTGCTAAGAGGAAAATTAATAGCAGTACAGGCATACCTCAGGAAGCAAGAGAAAAGTGAAATAAGTAACCTAACTCTGCACCTAAAGCAACTAGAAAAGAAAGAAATGGAGAACTGCAGAGTTAGTAGAAGGAAAGAAATCTTAAAAATTAGGGCAGAAATAAATGCAAAAGAAACAAAAGAGACCATAGCAAAAATCAACAAA
>SJYH01007187.1:7609-21507 GCA_006408735.1 Sylvicapra grimmia
CTGATATGTAGAGCTATAATTTGCTCATTTCATTGCTATTTAATATTTTACTACATGAATATATCATATTTTTTTAATCTTTAGGTTATATATCTGTATAGAGTGCAATTTCTATGCTGTAGAGTATGCACATAGTCTACTTAGAACACTTTCAGCAGGAAAAAAAATGTAACTCTAATTAAAAATGGCTCAAACAATAAGAACACTTACTATATTGCATAACAAGAAATTAAGGTATAAGTAAAATCCAATGTTGTCTGTTTCTATGACTCAATAGCATCATCAAGGACCCAGGCAATTTCATGTTCTGCTCTCATCCTTAATCTCTGTCCCACTTTGTTCTCAGGCTGGGTCCTTCATAATCACAAGAAGCCACAACAGCTCCAGACAACATATCCAACCACGACCACATCCAGAGGGAGAAGGGGCCGTTTTCTCCAGTGTTTCTCTCTCAAGTGTAACACAACCTTTCCTTGGCGCCCTCAGCAAACTCTCTCACCTCATAGTTAATGATTATATCACTTGTTCTACCGAAATCAATCACTAAAAAGAGAAATAAAACTCATTTATGTCAATCAAGGTAAGGTGTTCAATACAAACTCTCAGAGGCTTGTGAGAGACCCTGGCCCTGAGCACTTTGCCATGGGAATGAGGTTGTATGCTTTATCTTTTATTCTCTTGAATTTTGCTATCGTTAAACATAATAACATATATTTGTTTACTGTGGAATGTGTAATTTAAAAGCTATATAAGAACACAGTGAAAAGAATAATAAACCGAAATCCCACTCCATGAAACCAGTTCCGAGCTTCACTATTAACTCATGCCCAGTCTCCTTTCATCTGTACCCCATCCATTCCCCCATTCCTTCTTTGGTTATCCACAAGTAAATCCAGCTCTCGTTATTACATCTATAAATATATCAGTTGCTGTTTAGTCTTTCAGCTATGTTTGACTCTTTGCAACCCCACGGGACTGTAGCCCACCAGGATCCTCTGTCCATAGGACTTCCCAGACAAGAATGCTGGAGTGGGTTGCCACTTCCTTCTTCAGGGGATCTTCCTGACCCAGGGATTGAACCCAAGTCTCCTACATTGGCAGGCAGATTTTTTACCACTGCAACACCAGGGAAGCAAAAGTATATACCAATATAAGTCTTCTAAAGACTTCTTTAAAAACAAAGCCACGCTACAAGTATCACATCTTAAAAGAAATTTCCTAATACAACAAGCAGAAGATATTAAGAAGAGGCAGCAAGAATACACAGAAGAACTGGTAAAAAAGATCATCATGACTCAGATAATCATGATGGTGTGATCACTCACCTAGAGCCAGACATCTTGGAATGGGAGGTCAAGTGGGCCTTAGGAAGCATCACTACGAACAAAGCTAGTGGAGGTGATGGAATTCCAGTTGAGCTATTTCAAATCCTGAAAGATGATGCTGTGAAAGTGCTACACTCAATATGCCAGCAAATTTGGAAAACGGCAGTGGCCACAGGACTGGAAAAGTCCAGTTTTCATTCCAATCCCAAAGAAAGGCAATGCCAAAGAATGCTCAAACTACCGCACAATTGCACTCATCTCACATGCTAGTAAAGTAATGCTCAAAATCCTCCAAGCCAGGCTTCAGCAACACGTGAACCATGAACTTCCAGATGTTCAAGCTGGTTTTAGAAAAGGCAGAGGAACCAGAGATCAAATTGCCAACATCTGCTGGATCATCAGAAAACAGGAGAGTGCCAGGAAAACATCTATTTCTGCTTTATTGACTATGCCAAAGCCTTTGACTGTGTGGATCACAGTAAACTGTGGAAAATTCTGAGAGAGATAGGAATACCAGACCACCTAACCTGCCTCTTGAGAAATCTGTATGCAGGTCAGGAAGCAACAGTTAGAACTGGACATGGAACAACAGACTGGTTCCACATAGGAAAAGGAGTACGTCAAGGCTATATATTGTCACCCTGTTTATCTAATTTATATGCAGAGTACATCATGAGAAAGGCTGGGCTGGATGAAGCACAAGCTTGAAAAAAGATTGCTGGGAGAAATATCAATAACCTCAAATACAAAGATGACACCACCTTTATGACAGAAAGTAAAGAAAAACTAAAGTGCCTCTTGATGAAAGTGAAAGAGGAGAGTGAAAAAATTGGCTTAAAGCTCAGCACTCAGAAAACTAAGATCATGGCATCCAGTCCCATCACTTCATGGCAAATAGATGGGGAAACAGTGGAAACAGTGAGAGACTTTATTTTTTTGAGCTCCAAAATCACTGCAGATGGTGACTGCAGCCATGAAATTAAAAGATGCTTACTCCTTGGAAGGAAAGTTATGACCAACCTAGGTAGCATATTAAAAAGCAGAGACATTTTTTGTCAACAAAGGTCTGTCTAGTCAAGGCTATCGTTTTTCTAGTGGTCATGTATCGATGTGAGAATTGGACTATAAAGAAAGATGAGCACCAAAGAATTGAAGCTTTTGAAATGTGGTGTTGGAGAAGACTCTTGAGAGTCCCTTGGACTGCAAGGAGATCCAACCAGTCCATCCTAAAGGAGATCAGTCCTGGGTGTTCATTGGTAGGACTGATGTTGAAGCTGAAACTTTAATACTTTGGCCACCTGATGTGAAGATCTGACTCACTGGAAAAGACCCTGATGCTGGGAAAGATTGAAGGTGGGAGGAGAAGGGAACAACAGAGGATGAGATGGCTGGATGGCATCACCAACTCAATGGACATGGGTTTGGGTGGACTCTGGGAGTGGTGATGGACAGGGAGGCCTGGCATGCTGTGGTTCATGGGGTCACAAAGAGTCAGACACACTGAGCAACTGAACTGAACTAATACAACAAATATCCTGTTAGTATTCAAATATTTCCAACTACCTCATAAATATGTATCAGTAAGTGTATTTATGTCCATGTGTGCAGGTCATGTATTTAGAGAGTTTGAACTGAGATCCAAATAAGGCCCAAACATTCCAATTATTGATAGGTCTCCTAAGCAGGACCAGGTATTCTTAAAAAAAATTCAGAGTTTTATAAATGAGGAGGATGGGCAGTTGAGGTAATGTGAGTACAGGCTGGAGCTCCCAAGCTAATAAGCCTCAACCAGGCTCTGAAAGTCTCCCTAAAAGACCAACCCATGGGCCATGGTCAGTGATCACACCTGGAAATGTGCAGCTTACAGTCTAGAAGACCTCCTTCACTCCAAGGGCAAAAAATACTAAGGATCCAGATTTCTTAGGAAAAGCATATCACAAAGAAATGAGCATCATTAAAAATTGGGTGAGAAAGAACATGGAATTAATGCTAATGTCACTGAAGCAACAATTTGTTTTTAAGAAATCAACTGTTAGCAAGAGATTAATAGAGGTGGTAAAAGACTAGAAATGTGTCATTCCCTGGTGAATTATATCTATTGATTAAAATAAAAGTATAAAATATAGTGACTTCAAGTCATCAGTTCTTTGTAATCAATTTCGCTTTTAATCTACACTTAGATTTTACAATTAGGTTGTAAATACTTGATTAGTATTGAATTTGAAATTGTGATTTTTAAAAAATGTGGCATTGAGATAAACTGCTAACTGAAGGAGAAGTGATATAGTGCTAATGAGATTTTATGGTGCTTTTTATTAATACCTCTCCACTTCTAAAAATGATTTGCAGTAGCAAAATAAAATATACAGATTTGATAAGACTGGAAAAACATCAAAGAAGAATAAAGGCAAAATTCAAGAAATGAAAGAAGGAAAGGAGAATAATTAAGCAGAAAACATGGGCTAAAGCAAGGGATTGACTATTTTAAAAAAAAAGCTTTTAAAGTTTACTATCCTCTGTCTCTACTTTTCCAACCCATTTTTCTTCTAACAGTCACAAGTCAGAGGTAGTGGTTTAAAGAGCAGGAAAAAATGTTTACTATCAGCACAGCTTCTCCAGGAACTGGGCATGGCAAGATGGCTATGCTGAATAAATCTACAGCCTATTATACAGAGTGAAGTGAGTCAGAAAGAGAAAGATAAATATCATATACTAATGTGGTGTTGGAGAAGACTCTTGAGAGTCCCTTGGACTGCAAGGAGATCCAACCAGTCCATTCTGAAGATCAGACCTGGGATTTCCTTGGAAGGAATGATGCTGAAGCTGAAACTCCAGTACTTTGGCCACCTCATGCGAAGAGTTGACTCATTGGAAAAGACTCTGATGCTGGGAGGATTGGGGGCGGGAGGAGAAGGGGACAACAGAGGATGAGATGGCTGGATGGCATCACGGACTCGATGGACGTGAGTCTGAGTGAACTCCGAGAGATGGTAATGAACAGGGAGGCCTGGCATGCTGCGATTCATGGGGTCTCAAAGAGTCGGACACGACTGAGCGACTGAACTGAACTGAACTGAACTGAATGCATACATACGGAATCTAGAAAGATGGTACTGAAGAATTTATTTGCAGGGCAGCAATGGAGAAACAGAGAGAACAGACTATGGACATGGGGAGAGGGGAGGAGAGGATGAGATGTATGGAGAGAGTAACATGGAAACTTACATTACCATGTGTAAAATAGATCAGTTCAGTTCAGTCACTCAGTTGTGTCCAACTCTTTGTGGCCCCACGGACTGCAGCATGCCAGGCCTCCCTGTCCATCACCAACTCCCGGAGTTTATTCAAACTCATCTCCATTAAGTTGGTGATGCCATCCAACCATCTCATCCTCTGTCATCCCTTTCTCCTCCCACCTTCAATCTCTCCTAGCATCAAGGTCTTTTCAAATGAGTCAGCTCTTTGCATTGGCTGGCCAAAGTATTGGAGTTTCAGCTTCAGCATCAATCCTTTCAATGATCACTCAGGACTGATCTCCTTTAATATGGACTGGTTGTAAAATAGTCAACGGGAATTTGTTGTATGTCTCAGGAAATTCAAACAGGGGCTCTGTATCAACCTAGAGGGGTGGGATGGGGAGGGAGATGGGAGAGGATTCAAGAGGAAGCGGATATATGTATACCTATGGCTGATTTGTGTTGAGGTTTGACAGAAAATAACAAAATTCTATAAAGCAATTATCCTTCAATTAAAAATAAGTAAATTTTTAAAATTTATATTTAAAAAAGGGATACGACAGTGGTTCTCAATGACGGTAATTTTGCCCCTCAGGGGGAGAATTGGCAATGTATGGAGATGCTCTGTCTATGTTTGTTTCAATAACGGAGAGGTACTATGTTCAATGAGTGGACAGAGGCCCAGGTTGCTGCTAAACATCCTACTATGTACACGATGCTCCCTTTCCCCAGTAAAGAATCACTCAGCACAATATGTCAACAGGACCAGGTTGAGAATCCCAGATCTAGTGGACAAAGATGTAGAACAATTCCAAGGCACCAGCTCATCATGCACCATTAACATACACAGAAGGACTTCTCTCTCCTTTGTCCAACAAATTCTTTCCCTACAATTTTCTTTCCTTGCTGTTACCCTCAGCACAATCAAAATACATGTTTTAACAGATCAATTCCAATGTACTGCAAGCTCCCAAATGATTTTATGGCTCACTTTGATATGAGCTCACAGATGTCTAATTTTTCTGACTTTATAATTCACCCCTCTCACCTAAGAACGGCAGTGGTTTCTGTTTTGTCTATGACGTCAAAGCTAATTCCTCTTCCTGACAAAAGACTCATCATCCATCAATGGCTAATTCTTCACTTTTGTAAACTCACCTTAAATCTTCACAGCTCCTTTTCTCCAGCCAAGACATCAAAAGACCTTTCTCCCTCTTTTCTCCTTCACCTGTTCAACCTGCCTCCAGGTTGGTTAAGAACTTTAGTAAAGAATACTTCTGAAAAATCAGACAAATTTTTTAGTTCAGTCAATTCAGTCACTCAGTCATTTCTGACTCTTTGCAACCCCATGGACTGTAGTACGCCAGGCTTCCCTGTCCATCACCAACTCCCAGAGCTTGCTCAAACTCATGTCCATTGAGTTGGTGATGCCATTCAACCAGCTAATCCTCTGTTGTCCCTTTCTCCTCCCTCCTTCAATCATTCCCAGCATCAGGGTCTTTTCCAATGAGTCAGCTCTTCATACCAGGTGGCCAAAGTATTGGAGTTTCAGCTTCAGCATCAGTCCTTCCGATGAATATTCAGAACTGCTATCCTTTAGGATGGACTGGTTGGACCTCCTTGCAGTCCAAGGGACTCTCAAGAGTCTTCTCCAACACCACAGTTCAAAAGCATAAATTCTTCAGTGCTCAGCTTTCTTTATAGTCCAACTCTCACATCCATACATGACTACTGGAAACAACATAGCTTTGACTAAGTGGACCTTTGTTGGCTGAGTAATGTCTCTGTTTTTTAATATGCTGTCTAGGTTAAATATAGCTTTTCTTCCAAGGAGCAAGCATCTTTTAATTTCATGGTTGCAGTCACCATCTGCAGCAATTTTGGAGCCCCCCCAAAAAAGTCTATTACTGTTTCCACTGTTTCCCCATCTATTTGCCATGAATTGATGGGACAGATGTCATGATCTTCGTTTTCTGAATGTTGAGTTTTAAGCTAACTTTTCACTCTCCTCTTTCAGTTTCATCGAGAGGCTCTTTGATTTTTCTTTGCTTTCTGCCATAAGCATGGTATCCTCTGCATATCTGAGGTTACTGATATTTCTCCCAGCAATCTTGATTCCAGCTTGTCCTTCATTCAGCCTGGCATTTCCACATGATGTGCTCTGCATATAAGTTAAATAAGTGGGGTGACAATATACAGCCTGGACGTACTCCTTTCCCAATATGGAACCAGTCTGTTGTTTCATGTCCGGTTCTAACTCTTGTTTCTTGACCTGCATACAGATTTCTTAGGAAGCAGGTAAGGTGATCTGGTATTCCCATTTCTTTAAGAATTTTCCACAGTTTATTGTGATCCACACAGTTAAAGACTTTGGCATAGTCAATAAAGCAGAAATAGATGTTTTTCTGGAACTCTGTTGCTTTTTCTATGATCCAACAGATGTTGGCAATTTGATCTCTGGTTCCTCTGCCTTTTCTAAATCCAATTTGAACATCTGGAAGTTCACGGTTCACATTCTGTTGAAGCCTGGCTTGGAGAATTTTGAGCATTACTTTGCTAGCATCTGAGATGAGTGCAATAGTGTACTAGTTTGAGCATTCTTTGGCATTGCTTTTCTTTGGTATTGGAATTAAAGCTGACCTTTTCCAGTCCTGTGGCCACTTCTAAGCTTTCCAAATTTGCTGGCATATTGAGTGCAGCACTTTCACAGTATCATCTTTTAGGATTTGAAATAACTCAACTGAAACTCCATCACCTCCACTAGCTTTGTTCGTAGTGATGCTTTCTAAGGCCCACCTGACTTCTCATTTCAAGATATCTGGCTCTAGGTGAGGGGTCACACCATCGTGGTTATCTGGGTCATGAAGATCTTTTTTGTATAGTTCTTCTTATATTCTTGCCACCTCTTCTTAATATCTTCTGCTTCTGTTAGGTCCATACCATTTCTGTCCTTTCTTGTGCCCATCTTTGCAGATTTTTAGTTACTTCCATTGTGGTCAGTGGGACAATAGCAGAATCTACTACAAAATCTGTGTATCGAAAAGGCTTTTTCTATAACTTTTTCTAGACTCCACCTGCCAATGCAGAAGATGCAGGAGACACAGATTTGATCCCTGTGTTGGGAAGATCCCCTGGAGAGGAAATGGCAGCCCACTCTGGTATTCTTGCCTGGAAATTTTCATGGACAGAGGAGCCTGGCAGGCTACTGTCCATAGGCTTACAAAGAGTCAGACACAACTGAGTTCTGAGCATGCATGCATTTTCCTTCTAATAGTCTATGTCATAAAACTAAGGCTGAAACAAAATACATTTTGATGCAAAAACAATTTTAATTAATTGAAACTGAGTCCCCCTAAAACCAAGTTCCCTTGCCAAATTTATGATTTATTCTCCTTCTTTGTCCTGCCCTCTGTTTCCCTGAGGTTGAGGACTATCAAAGCAATAGGGACCTGAAAACAAGCAAGACCCTGTGGGGGCCTCCTAAGTACAAAAGTTCCTCTGTGTCCCCTGTCTGTCATTTGTAGAACAAGGCTTTAGTCTTTGAGGCCTTCCCAGAGTTCCAAAAAGCCAACTCAAGTAACTACTAATTGGTTAAGTGAGTGAATGCAGAAACAAAGGAAAAGAAGTTAAGCAAGAAAATTAATGACACTAGTTCCTCCTCAAAGGATATATGTAACAATTTGATGCATATCTTTTAATCATTCTGCAAGAACCAAGACCTCCACCCAGGGAGAGGATGGTGACGAGAGGCTGAATACAAGCACACAGATCCCAGACTGGTTGGAATTAGAAGGCTGATTAAGATTCCTAAAATACCACTCTGTTAGGCTACCACCAACCAATCAGAAGAAAGTCCTGCTTCCTTTCAACCCTCATCCCAAATGTTGCCTTTAAAAATCCTCTCTGAGGAAGTTTTGGTCCTTTAAGCGTGAACCACCTGTACTCCTTGCTTGGTACCTGCAAAAAACCTCTAATTTGCTCCATTACAACCTGGTGTTAGTAGAATAGTTCTGCTGTGAGGTGAGCAAGCAGATACAAGCTTGTTTTAGTAACATAATCATAATTTTTTCATTTTCCACTGGTTTAATTAATGGAGATTTTGTTTCATGAAAATCTTTGTTCAGAAGAAAGGAAACTTAGGGAGATATTCACACTTTTTTAATTTGTTGTTGTTGTTTTAATTTTAAAAATGATCCTTTGGGGGGAAATTTTTTAATATGTTGAAGTCTAGTGACTCAAAAAATGAGATGAAAATAAAATATGAAAACTGAATTCACTTTTTTTTTTAATAAACTCTATTGCAGAAGAGAATTGCTCCCTTATTTCTGATAACACTAAGTCAACATTTCTAGTACAGATATTGGAAATGCTCAGCCTGAAGAAAACATGAAAACTATTTTAAAATATCTAAGAATTTATTACACTGAAAGGGGGATAGATGAACTTTCAAAGTTGCTCACAGTGAGAGCAGTGGAATAAATGAGGCAGTTGCAAGGAGTGAGATTTTGACTTAATATAAGAATGAAGACTTGCCTCCACTCTGATATTCAAGGAGCTTCCTTCCTTCCTTCCGATATTCAAGGAGTTTCAATACCATCACTTTAGTTAGGAAAATATGCCCTAACAAAAAACTGATGGGCTGGGCTTCAGCATTCCCTCCTGGTGTTTTATGGACTATACACATGCAGCTTCATGCCTTCAGATCCTTGGTTACCCAGCTTCTCTCAGGGTCTGGGCAGCCACCAGCCCCATACATCATACTTAGATGCACTGGGTTGACCAAACAGTTCATTCAGGCTTTTTGACCAGCTCCATAATTATGCTCCTCCTTTGCCCAACAGCAGAAGTCCCCTGCTGTGTCCAAAACAGCCACGACAATTTAGCAAGAGTCACAAGGCCCTTCACAATCTGCACACCACCACCAACCACTCCTCCAGCCTGGTGGAAGAGTAAAGATTTCGACATAATAAAAGTCCATTTTTAAAAAATTCATTGTTATTTAGAAAAAACATTTTGATGGACTCAAAGAAATGACTTGGGGAAATGTTATAGATAGAAAATGCATCCAGATAGTATAAAGGAATTTAATAAAAAAGTTTTTAAAAAATTTTAAAAAGTTTTCCCTAAGATTTTTTTAGTCAAGTTAGAGAAATGTGAACCAGATACTAGGACATTTAGGAGAATCTAGAACTAGAAAAGTGACATCAGAGACTAATTAATGGATGATTCCTAGCCTTAAAAAGAGATTTCCAATGGTAGAACACAGAATGTTGCTTGTCCAATGACATGTTTAAAAATATGGCACTCTTGTTCATCATACCTACAGACCATGATGCTGAGAAGGGAAGCAAATACCGTGAATGGCAGAAGTAAGAAGCAAAAAGCTAGAAGGCCAGAATGCTGGATGGAAAAGGTGATGAAATTCAACCAAATCAGAAAGCAAACTGCAAAAGTACAAGACAGTGAGACAGTGATATTCCAGAACCATTTGTAGAAAAGGAATAAATATTTTACTCAACTGCAAATGTAATATAAGTCAACATGTGACTCTCCCTCCAAAAAGGAACTAATATGACCTTGAGATGTATTAATAGACATACAGTAGCTATATAAAGGAGATAAATGTTCCTCTGTTCTCTGCAACCTAAATGCAAAGGTACTGGTGATATTTAGCCTGAAGAAAGAAGGTAGATTGATTGCTCTCTTTAAATATTTAAAGGTGTGTCGTGTAGAAGCAGCCCTCAGAAGTTTGACATACAATGGGTAAAATATATGAGGAGATAAATTTGGATCTTCTTCCTAACTGTGAAAATATACATGGGAAGGAATAAGGTCTCTATTACCAGACTGGACCAGTTTTATACATGCTATAGGTTGAATTCAAGTTCTGGAGAAGTGACTGGAGTGAGTGAGACAGTTCAAAATATCTACCTCATTCACTAGGGGGTCATTGGGTAAAGCTGGTGGTGGATTGGACAGAGTGGGGATTAGTGAAGGAAAATTGCTCCATACTGAAAAAGCATGAAGCAAAACTCCTGCTGTCTCTCATTAAAGTTTTACTAGAGATGAATTGCGCTTCCACACTCATTAGGAAAAAAGCCTAATAGAATCACAGAGAAAATTCTCTTTCCATTTTATGTTTTGTAAAAACTTCAAAATGTTTCCTCTTCCTAAACCTGATCTTCAAAATCTCTTTTCTAAACTGTGTACAATGTAGATTTGTTAGGCATTTTCCAGGAGTAATTTTTCAACGGTAATAAGTGAAGCCCAACAACAAACTGTAGAATAAATCTGTTACTTGGAATTAAAATTTGCAGTTCTATATTTATTTTTGTTTTAGTTTCTTTTGTGTTCCCAAGATATCAAGTAAAATAAACCTATCTGTCAGCACACATGGGTCTCCTTACATCAATGTCAAAACGATGGTTTCGGTCTGAGTATTTTAGTTCTCAACATCAGTGACAAGCATTTGGCCAACATTCCTTTGGGATTTACCTGTGCTGGTTTTGTATCAACATTCCATAGACATGCTCATTCTCTCTGGCTCCAAAGGACTTCCTGGCCTCTAATATGCATTTAGTTTGTATTCCCACCACTTCCTCATGGCATTTCTTCAAGGCAGTAAATACATCTAGAAGTCTTGCTGGCCAGATCTCTTATAGGTTCATCTGCCTGCTTTTCCTTTCTCTTGAGCTGATAGCTCTCAAATTTAGAATGCTTCAAAATCACCTGTATAGCTAGTTTAAAAATATGGATCCCAAGATCTCATCCTCAGGTGTTCTCATTTAACAGCTGCCTTGAGACGAGTATGACCATTCTAACAAATTCCACTTACCCTATAAAGGTGTTTTTTTTTGTGGTTAATTTTTTTAATACAGAAGGTCAACAGATTACACATTGAGAAATATTCTCCCAAGGATTCTAAATGGAAATGAAGCAATGTACTATGTGGTATTTTTCTCATCAGACCTGAGAAACTTTGTTGATGATCTACATTTTTACAACAATGACTGGTTAAAACATGTCTCCCTCACCTACAAAGAGACAGCAGTAAATGTAGTTTCAAGAATATCTGCTATTTAAATGGTGATCGGTATGGAGCTTGTTAGAAATACCTCACCCCACACCCACCTGGGATATCCAGGTGATTTATAGGATATAAATAGGATATCCAGGTGATTTATATCAACATTAAGATTTGAGAAGCAACTGTGCTACAGCACTTGGAAAAATGACAAGCAACCTACACAGGCCATCATAGCAGGGTTAGATTCAGCTTCAAATACCAGACACTCAAAAATAACAGTAGCTTAAACAAGAAAAGCTTGTTTCTCTCGCACGTAAAAGTCCACCTGTCGGTGTATTAGGGCAGATACTATAACTTTCTTCTGTGTGGTGGTCCTCAGGGATCCAGGTTCCTTCTTGGCCAAGCTGTTGTGTTTTGTCATGCAAAATGCACACTGCACAATTCTAGGATACCATTCACATAATATTCAAAAAGATCTGTGAATTTATTATGACAGTTTTCCTGCATCTGGCATTAAAGGACTTACAGAATGGATGATTTTTTCTAAATCACAAAAACTTGCTTTTACAGGCTGATGGCAGAAAAGTCTAGCTTTCTGCTTATTATCCCTTCATCCTCCTGCTAAGTTAGATTTCCAGAAGCCACACTCTCTTTTTAAGCAGAATCCTAGATGAAGGACCAAGAAATACGCACCAGTTATCCAGTCCTGCTAAATTTACCTGGTGCTGCCAAATCTGAGCATACATCCCATTGATCAGACCTGGTACCAGAGATACACATAGTTGCAAAGGAAGCTGGAAAATGTAGTCTTTATTTTGGGCAGCTGTATGTCCAGCTCAAAAGTCTATTATGATGAAAAACAGGAATAACACTATGGTAAACAACTAGGAATCATATATTTGGGGACTGCTGCTGCTGCTAAGTCACTTCAGTCATGTCCGACTCTGTGTGACCCCATAGACTGCAGCCCACCAGGCTCCCCCGTCCCTGGGATTCTCCAGGCAAGAACACTGGAGTGGGTTGCCATTTCTTTCTCCAATGCATGAAAGTGAAAAGTGAGAGTGAAGTTGCTAAGTCGTGTCCAACCCTCAGCAACCCCATGGACTGCAGCCTTCCAGGCTCTTCCATTCATGGGAGTTTCCAGGCAAGAGTACTGGAGTGGGGTGCCATTGCCTTCTCCAATATTTGGGGACAAAGCTAAGTAATTCTGAGATATTTGGGGACAAAGCAAAGTAATTCTGAGATTTCTACAGCAAAATAATCTGCCTTTTCAGAACTTGTTCCACTCAATCAGGCGGTTCTACTTCAAAGTTGAATCTCTCTAAACTGCCACATTTGCTATAAGCAACTTCATAGCAACATTTGACTGTCTCAATTTTCTTTCCTTTGTCCTGGAGGGGCAGTGATAGGAAAGTGGCTAGAAGTGAGCCTAGAGAAAAGAGCAGAAAAATGCAGGTACCTGTACTGAGGTATAGAGGAGACAATGTTCAAAAGAAAGAAGAAGTTGTCATCAAAGAAAGGCTAACAAACAAGGTGACCTAATACTGACTCTTATGGAGTTAAGCCAAAGCATCTTCAATCCTTTGTGTTCAAAGCAAGGATTGTCCTAAAGGCAGGAGAGGTTGAGTATACTGAACTGGAGGAATCACCACGCTGGGGAGCAAGGTTAGCTCCAAAATTTATGGAACCCAGTACAAAATAAAGATGCAGGGTCCCTTGTTCAAAAAGAAGGAAGAAAGTGTAAAGTTACTAAAATGTAAAGCTATTTCCTTTAAAACTATCTTATTATTTATAAACACAATAAGGATATAGTAATAGATGAGTAACAACATTAACTTACAAATTGTACAAAAATTATATTTTGGTAATTTTATACTATTTTATTAATGTAATAACTTGATTGACTACAAAATTTGCTGGATCATGTTTTTGCAAACTTATTTACCAGGTCATCAGAATACTTTATTTTCAATTGATACAATTTAAAGTCACATAAAGTGTTCCTGCTTATTTAACTTATATACAGAGTACAGCATGAGAATGCACAAGCTGGAATCAAGGTTGCCGGGAGAAATATCAATAACCTCAGATATGCAGATGACACCACACTTATGGGAGAAAGTGAAGAGGAACTAAAAAGCCTCTTGATGAAAGTGAAAGCGGAGAGTGAAAACGTTGGCTTAAAGCTCAACATTCAGAAAACTAAGATGATGGCATCTGGTCCCATCACCTCATGGGAAATAGATGGGGAAACAGTGGAAACAGTGTCAGACTTTATTTGGGGGGGGCTCCAAAATCACTGCAGATGGT
>SJYH01007187.1:27558-44604 GCA_006408735.1 Sylvicapra grimmia
AGAGTGCACACAGAGCAACACTCAGTGTATATGCCCCGGTGTACAACACAATGCTTTTAAATTTTTATACATTATATTTCACTTAAAGTTATTATAAAATATTGGCTATATTCCTTGTGCCATACAATATATTCTTACAGCTATTTATTCACCCCTGGGACAGTCCAGGATGCTATGAGACCTGGAGTGGGCTGCTGGGGCCAGGACCTGGTCTACATTGGTGATGGCAGCCAGCTTATTTATTTTATACATAGAAGTCTGTACATTCTTTTATACATAGAAGTTTGTAAGGCATTTCCCTGGTGGCTTAGACAGTAGAGTCAGCCTGCAATGCAGAAGACCCAGGTTCTATCCCTGGGTCAAGAAGATCCCCTGGAGAAGGGAATGTCAAAGCACTCCAGTATTCTTGCTTGGAGAATCCCATGGACCTAGGTGGGCTATAGTCCATGGGCTCGCAAAGAGTTGGACACGACTGAGCAACTAACATTTTCACCATTCATTTTGGAAGTTTGTGTACATTAATCTTCAACACCTATCTTGTACCTTCCCACTGTCTCTGTCCCCACTGATAACCACTAGTTGGTTCTCTTTATGTATAAGTTTATTTCTGCTTTGTTATATTCATGTGTTTTATTTTTTAGATTCCACATATAAGTGATAACACACAGTATTTGTCTTTCTCTGNGACCCAGGTTCTATCCCTGGGTCAAGAAGATCCCCTGGAGAAGGGAATGTCAAAGCACTCCAGTATTCTTGCTTGGAGAATCCCATGGATCTAGGTGGGCTATAGTCCATGGGCTCGCAAAGAGTTGGACACGACTGAGCAACTAACATTTTCACCATTCATTTTGGAAGTTTGTATACATTAATCTTCAACACCTATCTTGTACCTTCCCACTGTCTCTGTCCCCACTGATAACCACTAGTTGGTTCTCTTTATCTATAAGTTTATTTCTGCTTTGTTATATTCATGTGTTTTATTTTTTAGATTCCACATATAAGTGATAACACACAGTATTTGTCTTTCTCTGACTTATTTCACTAAGCACAATATCCTCCAGGTCCATCTGTGTTTTTGAAAAGTTTTCTTTTAGCTGAGTAATATTTGTGTGTGTGTATGTGTGTGTGTGTGTATGTAAAAAGACCAATCTTCTTACCACTTTATCTTTTTTTTTTTTTAATTTTTACTTTATTTTACTTTACAATACCATATTGGTTTTGCCATACATTGACATGAATCCACCATGGGTGTATATGAGATCCCAATCCTGAATCCCCCTCCCACATCCCACCCCATTTCCTCTCTCTGGATCATCCCCGTGTACCAGCCCCGAGCATCCTGTATCCTATATTGAACATAGGCTGGTGCTTCATTCTTACATGATAGTATACATGTTTCAATGCCATTCTCCCAAATCATCCCGCCCTCTCCCTCTCCCACAGAGTCCAAAAGTCCGTTCTATACATCTGTGTCTCTTTTGCTGTCTCGCATACAGGGTCATCATTGCCATCTTTTTAAATTCCATATATATGTGTCAGTATACTGTATTGGTGTTTTTCTTTCTGGCTTACTTCACTCTGTATAATAGGTTCCAGTTTCATCCATCTCATTAGAACAGATTCAAATGAATTCTTTTTGATGGCTGAGTAATACTCCATTGTGTATATGTACCACAGCTTTCTTATCCATTCATCTGCTGATGGACATCTAGGTTGTTTCCATGTCCTGGCTATTATAAACAGTGCTGCAATGAACATTGGGGTACATGTGTCTCTTTCAATTCTGGTTTCCTCGGTGTGTATGCCCAGCAGTGGGATTGCTGGGTCATAAGGCAGTTCTATTTGCAGTTTTTTAAGGAATCTCCACACTGTTCTCCATAGTGGCTGTACTAGTTTGCATTCCCACCAGCAGTGTAAGAGGGTTCCCTTTTCTCCACACCCTCTCCAGCATTTATTGCTTGTAGACTTTTGGATCGCAGCCATTCTGACTGGTGTGAAATGGTACCTCATTGTGGTCTTGATTTGCATTTCTCTGATAATGAGTGATGTTGAGCATCTTTTCATGTGTTTGTTAGCCATCCGTATGTCTTCTTTGGAGAAATGTCTGTTTAGTTCTTTGGCCCATTTTTTGATTGGGTCGTTTATTTTTCTGGAATTGAGCTGCATGAGTTGCTTGTATATTTTTGAGATTAGTTGTTTGTCAGTTGCTTCATTTGCTATTGTTTTCTCCCATTCAGAAGGCTGTCTTACCACTTTATCTTTTGATGGACACCTAGGTTGCTTCCATATCTTGACAATTGTAAATAATGCTGCTATGAACACTGGGGTGCATGTATCTTTTCAAGTTAGTGTTTTTGTTTTCTTTAGATCTATATTCAGGAGTTGAATTGCTGGATCACATGGTAGTTCCACTTTGAGTTTTTTGAGAGACTTTCATACTGTTTCCCATAGTGGTTACGCCAATTTACATCCCCACCAACAGTGTACCAGGGTTGCCTTTTCTCCACATTCTTGCTAGCATTTTTATCTGTGGTCTTTTTGATGACAGCCATTCTTATAGGTGTGAGATAGTATCTCATTGTGATTTTTTGTTTGCCTTTCTTTAATGATTTGCGATGTTGAACATCTTTCATTTCTTTCCACAAGCCTAAAGCAGCCTCCTGAATTTTGAATCTTCCGTTTGTATTTAACAAAAAAGGCAAACTTGTAAGTTATTGAGTGTATATTTACTTTTAATTTCTCCTTTTTTCTATTCAAGTTACCAGGTTTAATGCTATTTATCCGCACTTAATTTGTAGTAAAGCAAATTGTTTCTGAAATACTTCCCCAGATCACAGGCACATATATCAATATATGTACACTATTTCAGTTCTCTATCACTGAACATTTTCCCCATGCTCTGAGTATTATCTACACAGGCTCTAAGCCAACAAGAATTGAGACATACTGACATACTTCCCTGGTGACTCAGTAGTAAAAGAATTCACTTCAGCAATGCAGAAGACATAGGTTCGATTCCTGGGTGGGAAAGAGCTCTTGGAGAAGGAAATGGCAACCCACTCCAGTATTCTTGCCTAGGAAGCCTTATGGACAGAGGAGTCTGGTGGATTACAGTCCATGGGGTCCCAAGAGTTGGACCTACATGATTTAGCAACTAAACAACTGACATACTGAAAAAACCCTTACCTGAGTCTGTTGCTTGCTTTCCTATAGCTAGTACATTCTGCATGGCTCCTCTCTCCACAGTCTTTATTTCCACCAATTATTTTGGGTCTGGTCAAGATTTTTACTCTTACTGGCTCACAAAATGTTTGAAAGTGATACAGTTGGACTTCCCCAAGGACAGCAAGGAAAGTATCATGTTGGATGCTGTATTTATATAAGTTGTAAGGCAGCAGATGTTACCCTCAAAGAAATAGATGTGGGAACATAGGATGAAGCTAGGCAGACAATTCAGGGTTTGGTGGAAATACAGAGATATTAAAAATGGCAATACAAACATCTCTGTGGTTTGGGATAACTGATCTGTCATTGTTGAAAAAAACACATCAAACAAAACAGGCCCAGAAGCAGTCTTGACTTCAAGTCATTTTAAGAGAATAGAAAAAGTATTGTCAACATAAAATGCTAGGAACTCATAGTGTTGACAGCTGTGCTACAACAACCTTATATGCCATTGCTGCTGCTGCTGCTGCTAAGTTGCTTCAGTCGTGTCTGACTCTGTGCGACCCCATAGACAGCAGCCCACCAGGCTCCTCCGTCCATGGGATTTTCCAGGCAAGAGTACTGGAGTGGGGTGCCATTGCCTTCTCCGTATGACATTGCTAGCGGTCCTATTTCCCAAAACACATCCTCCTTGCTAAACAGTGTGTGCATACATCATATAGTAGTATCTTTATATAAAGTACATCACTGTAAGAACTATTGCTATTTAATTTAATCTAATAGTAAAATAATGGTACTCAGCAAACATGAGTTCCTTATACTTAATTTCATTTTCCATTTAAATTGTATTTTCAAAATTATCATAGAACTATAAAACAACAGTTGGTAACATCATTTTTATCAAAATCAAGCACATATAATGCTTAAGGCACTGGAGAGACAAACATAGGTTATATTGTCTCAGGTCTCAAGGAGTTTAAAATCCAGTTTGAGGAAAAATATCAGTGAGCATGTACTGAGAAAAAAGCGCCGATAATACAATGGATGCCCAGGTAACTAGGAAAAGATGTATACGGCAAGTGGAGCTTGAGCTGGATGCTAGTAAGGACTGGCTCTCATAAAAGGAGAGACTGGTGAAGGTCTCTGTGCAGAGGCATGAGGGAAGAAACAAACAAAGCTCAGGAAGTTGAGTGAAGAGCCTGAAGTCATAGAAGGGGTCACGTAGGGTAGTAGTGAGGATTACAATAGTCAGAAATTGCTTGGCTGCATTTGATAGAAACTCAAACCAGTTGAACCAAAAAGAGGAAATCAGGATTGCAGGGTGTCTTACACAATCCAAGAACAGAAATCTGGCAGAGAACCTGAGGACAACTGGAACCAACGACGCATGTCTGTGTTCTTTTCCTCTGGGCTCGTGTTTCATCTTCTACATGATAAGAAACATGGATGCCAACACTCTCTCCGTACACATCTTACAGCCTCAGTGATTCAGAACGAGAGAGGGAGAATGGTCTTTGTTCCCATTTCTAAAATTCCTGAGAAAGACACTGACTGGCCAGGGTATGGGATCAGGAGATCTGGAAGCCTAACGATTAATGTAAGGAAAGGAAGGTGGTTTAATAAAGTGTTTGAAAAGGAAAATGGTTATACTATAAATATATACATGTTACATATGGAAATAGTATCCATAAACATACACATTCATGCCGAAAACCAAAAATACCACATTTTGTGTTAAAAACTCACATCAAAATGCTAGCCTGAGACAGGCTTGATTCATTCCTGTTATTCTTTCCTAAAACAGTTAATATCACCTGTAATTATTAGATGAAATACAATTATCTTTAGGACTCACTGCTGCTTTGTATTCTGTGCCAGGGTTTCATCAAAGCCACATTCCATCCTTTTGCTTTTCTGTCTTTGTTTAAGTTAGGCAGCATATAGACTGTTTTACAAATGAAGCTGCTCTTTCTTCAAGGTGAAACCTTTTTATAATGATAATTGAGGGGAACTGAGCTAACCTCAAAATGTAGACTAACTATGTTATATCATGATTTTATGGTACATAGTATGTTTTGAGGTCTAAGAATTTACTAATTTCATATAATAAACTCTATTATAAGGAATCATTACTGTCTTCATTCAGAAAAGACTGCATAATAGCTTCTGAGTTAAACAGGTGCTCTGAATATTTCAATACTATAGTGAAAAGTGTTAGAAGCATGACAGAAACACTGGTATTTGTTTTATGGCATTCTTGACACTTTAAGAAATGTAGATTCTAGTCCTATTGAAACAATTTCCACATCTATGTCTGACATGTTTATATTTCCAGAGCTGGAAAGAAGAATGCCTACCAGAATACATTCTTACAGATCCTCAATAGAATTTCCCCTCCCTTCTCTTTTTTGCCACTTTATTTTTTTAATTGAAGGATAATTGCTTTACATAATTTTGTGGTTTTCTGTCATACATCAACAAGAATCAGCCACTCCTGCATTTTCATGGACATGCATTTCCCAGGTGGCTCAGTGGTAAAGAATCTGACTGCCAATGCAGGAGATAAGGGTTCTGTCCCTGGTCTGATAAGATTCTCTGGAGAAGGAAATGGCAACCCACTCCAGTATTCTTGCCTGAGAAATCCCACTGACGAGAAGCCTGGCAGGCTACAGTTCATGGGCTTGCAAAGAGTCGGGCACGACTGAGTAATTGAGCACACGCGTATGTGCGTGCACGCACACACACACACATCATAGTCTCTCATACTAAATTACATATTTCACTATTGCTAGTTCTTTGCACTAGGGAGCACTCAATACAAATATGTGACTTGCTTTGGAAAGCAAAACAAAAAAAGAAAAAGAAATGTAGATTCTGCATCAAGTTTTCCCTTTGGAATAACTTTTTTCCTGCCTCATTACTCTGTGTTGCACCTCAGTGCCTTCAACCCAGGTCTGTTCTACCATATACCAGTAGGGGAGCACAATGTGCCACCCTAAAATGCATCTCTTTGGCACAAGGACTAATTTAGGTTGATTATTTTTTAAAAACTATTTATTTATTTTACTTACTCATCTCGGCCGCCTCGGGTGTTAGTTGAGGTGCATGGGCTCAGTTGCTCCGCAGCACATGGGGTCCTAGTTCCCAGGCGAGGGACTGAATCTGCATCCCTTGCACTGCAAGGCGGATTCTTAACCACGGACCACCAGGGAAGTCCCTAGGTTGATTATTTTTAAGAAGCTGGAGACTCAGGAAGTCTTTCTTTTCACCTTCACCCTAACTGCTGAGAAGAATGTAGACAGAGGACCTGTTCCAGGAAGGGAGCTGCCACCACAGATCACTATAGTTTGAATGTGATAGGGAGGAATGAAGCAAAATATGTTTGTTACAATTCATCTCTGTGTTTCATGTGTCCACATATGTGGCCCAGGAAACATCTGTTTACCAAATATCAGCTTTTCATATCCATGTGAATTGCCTTCCTCTCCTTTGAAAGTCTCAAACCACTACTCCCAACATCCTCTTTTGTCTTTAGCGGAAGACTGTATTTAAGCTCAGGATTTCAGCCACTTGGGTGAGTTACCTCATGTTTCTGGGTCTTTGCCATGTATACATGTTATTAAACTTCTGCTTGACTTTCTCCTGCTCATCTGTCTCATGACAATTCCTAGGACGAAAATTTCTTCCTCCTCAACATATCTCAAGGCCAGGGCTCAGCCTCCACTGGGGCAAAAATGTCTTTCTATTCTAGCACCTAAAATGGTGACAGGACCATTGGCATTCAGTCAATATTGAATAAATGAATGAATTGCATCAAGGGTTTGCATTCATGGACACAAATCAATACAGAGTAAAAACATCCCCCAACTAAAAGGAGCAAGGTTAAAATGAAGAGGTCAGTGAGGCAGGGAGCAAACAGCTTATACTTGCTTCCTTTCTTTATAAAATGGCCCTTCATGTGCATAAACAGAAAGTTATTCTTCACATACCAAAGCTGAGTAATTCCAACTCCATTTGTTCCAATTCTGTTAGTGCTTGGGGATAAAGTTCAGTCTCTAAAGGACAAAGAAGTTCTTGCTCAGTGTTGGCCAGATGGCTCAGGACACAGCCCTGAAGTCCATTCTGATGGCCCAAAGTTTCTTTTGATAAATAGCATGATTGCACTGACTGGAAGAGTAATTCCATCAGAAAATATTAGCAACAGAATTATTCTGGACTATCAAATTGCAAAAGGATAAAAATATCTGCATTTTTATCAATGGGTAGATATTGATACAGATAAAAAGTCTGCATTTTATCAATATCAAATTTAATAAATATTTTGGCATCAGTGTTTATTTGGTTCCTTGGATAACAAGACAACACACAGCTTATTCTGTGAATTAAGTCTATTCAAGCCCAAATACACAGTTTCACACAGCACACCACATGTCTTTATGCTACGCCCAAGGCATTTTCCTAATTAGCAAAAATGAAGAGCATATGGTAGGAAGGAGAGAGACAGCAAGCACCAGGAGTTTGAAGTACCTATGGGGCAATCCAGGGGGAGATATGCAGTAGCAGACATAAAGGGCTTAAAACCAATAATGGTTTAAATCATGGCTAACATGTATTAAACAGTTGCTAGCCATCATGCTAAAGGCTTCACCATGTGACTTCGCTTAAGCCTTACAACAACACTCTGAGTATGCTCTACATTAATCTCCATCTTACAGATAAGGAAAGAGAGGCATAAAGGGATGAAAAGATTTGTTTACAACTAACACTTGTGAATTGATGAGTTAAAGCTAGCTTGTGCCTCTTTCAAAGAAAGAACAGATTTCATGGCAAAAACTGCCCCATTATTTTAATCTGCTGTTATGCATGCTCAGTTGTGTCTGACTCTCTGAGACCCCATGGACTATAGCCCACCAGGCTCCTCTGTCCAGGGAATTTCCCAGGCAAGAACACTGGAGTGAGTTACCATTTCCTCCTCCAGAGCATTCTCTTAACTCAGGGATCAAACACGGGTCTCCAGTGTCTCATGCACTGGCAGGTGGATTCTTCACCACTGCCCCACCTGGGAAGCCCATTTTAGTTTGCTACAGTACAAAAAACCTGTTTGTCTGTTAGGGGACCCACAGAAGCCCAGCCTGATAAATCATAATCCTACCTAGACCTTTCTGTCCTCCTGAGACCAAACAGGACTCTGTGGGGCTCCTGGGCACAGAAGCCTTTTATACAGTTGCTAATCAGCGAAAGGAGGGGATGTAGAGACAAACAAGGACCAACCAAGAAACCACAGTGCAGCCTTGGGGCGGGGTCCTGATTCCACCTTAAGTGATACACAAAACAATACCTTTACGCTCTTTGTAGAACTAAAACACCCAACAAATGGAAGATGTGGGCATTCTTCATTCCAGAGAAGCACATCAGGAGACCACCTGAGGCCAGATTAAAGGAGGCCTTGCACACACCGTGATCCTTATCAGCAACCCCACCCTTGAACCATTGCTATAAAATTTCTCATCAAATTTTCCCAAGTTGGGACACTCAATTTTTGAGGGTAAGAGTCCACTGCGTCCACTTTGCCTGGCAAAGCAACAAAGCTACTCTTTTCTACTTCACCTAAAACTCTGTTTCTGAGATTTGACTCAGTACCAGTGCACAGAGGCCAATTTTTGGCATCTCACTATCATTTATATGCTTAGTCAGTCATGTCTGACTCCATGCCACCTAATGGACTCTAGCCTACCAGGCTCTTCTGTCCATGGGGATTCTGCAGCCAAAAATACTGGAGTGGGTTACATACCCACCTCCAGGGAATCTTCCCAACCCAGGGATCAAACCCAGGTCTCCCACATTGCAGGCATATTCTTTACCACCTGAGCCACCAGGGAAGCCCACCATCATTTATATACTCTACTAAATTTTTCTTTCTCCATATAACAAATGTTGACATTCTGAGTCAAAATAGATTTTGAGGCTTCAAAAAGTCCTATAAGTGTTTTGCTGATGGACGTAATGTCTCCTTCTCTTTACACCCATGACACAAAACATCTAGAATTATTAGTGACCATCTAAAACTTCCATGGTAATCCTCTCTCAGATTCTTGCCTCCAAATGGTGCTCTCTTTTACATTCTGAATCCGGCTATTAACAATTCAACTTTGTTTGCCTCCCTTGTACTCAGTTACAAATTCTGCAGTTATTTCCTATACTGCCCCACAAAAGGGAGCTAATCTTATCTTGCCAGAAAAATATCAAAGATGTAGTTAGCCCTCTAGAAGTTGATATCCTCTCATTTCTTAATGATGATTTAGGGCAGGAGTCCCCAAACTGTAGCTCACAGTTCAAATTTGGTTGTCTGCTTGTTTTTATAAGTACTTTTCATTGCAACACAACCACATTCATTTGTTCATATATTGTCTGTGGCTGCTTTTGTGCTACAAGAGCAACAATGAGTAATTGCAACAGATCCTACTGGCTCACAATGCTAAAAATTTTTACCATCTGGCCTTTTACAGAAAAAGGTTTTGACTCCTGGTCTAGGTGGTTAGATGGGGCACTCTATCACAAGCATGCTTTCAACAAAATACATAAGAACTGACAGATAGTGACTGTAACTTAGGAATGTTTATCACTTTCCTAACCTAAAGTCTAGAGTCTGTCAGATTCTAGTTGGTTCATAGATTCAATAGTGACATCAGAGACCCAGGTTCTTTATCCTTTTCCACTCTGCCATCTTCAGCAGGTTGACTTACCAGTTCAGCATGTCCAGATGGCTAAACAACTACAAGTGTCCTCACAAGAGAGCATCCAAAAAAGATGGAAAGTAAAGGGCAAAGGAGACTTTGAATTCTTTTTTTTTAATCATGGAAGCAAAGCTTTTCCAGAAAACATTAGCAGAAATCCCCATATTTGGTTATGTGCATAGCCTTGGACCAATGGAAAATGAGTTTGGAGCCATGGCTCTTTTGCCTGGTTGCATATTAGAATTACCTGCAGAGTAAACAGCAAATTAGAAACACTAACATCTGTGCCCTGTCTCAGACCAATTATGTCAGAAACTCTGAAACTGTTCCTAGCAGTGGCATTTTCTTTAACTCCCAAAAAGATCCCAACAGGTAACCAGGAATGAGAATCACTAGTTTCACTAATCATGATTTCTTTCCTGGAGCTAAGCATACTTCCACATGAACAAAAGCAGAATTCATTTTCCTAGGAAGATGATGAAATAGTTAATGGCTTAGGACAGGCAACCAACAGTGTTTGCCACAGTTATATACATGTATAATCAAAGCTATGGTTTTTCCAGTAGTCATATATGGATGTGAGAGTTGGACCATAAAGAAGGCTGAGCACTGAAGAATTGATGCTTTTAAATTGTGGTGCTGGAAAATACTCTTGAGAGACCCCTGGACAGCAAGGAGATCAAACCAGTCAATCTTAAAGGAAATCAACCCTGAATATTCATTGAGGGACAGATGCTGAAGCTGAAGCTCCAATACTTTGGCCACCTGATCCAAAGAGCCAACTCACTGGAAAAGATCCTGATGCTGGGACAGATTGAAGGCAAAAAGAGAAACAGACAGTAGAGGATGAAATGGTTAGATAGCATCACCAACTCAATGGACAAGAATTTGAGCAAACTCTGGGCGAGAGTAAAAGACAAGGGAGCCTGGCGTGCTACAGTTCACGCGGTCACAAAGAGTCTATGGGTACACAACTTAGCAACTGAACAATAAGAACAACATACATGGACGTTAAAGTAATTCAGATAGATGGTGGGACTAATGTGGAAGAGACAATTAGCAAGGATCCCCCTAAAATCCTCAAAGAATGGGGAGAAGTACTCAGAAAGCTTCTGAGCAACAACTCAGAGAAGAGTAGAGGGCCATGAACTTCAAGGAAGAAAGAACACGCAGATGGAGATCACAGGAGATAGGCAGTGTTACAAGTGAAAGGAATACAGCAAAGAAAGGAGTTCTGAGAGTACACTTGGTTCAGTATTAGGCACACTGAGGGTAAAATGTCTATGTTATTTCAACAAAAAGACTCATCCGTCTAGAATTCAAATAAGTATTCTTTATAAAACATTTTTGAGAATGATAGGCAGGAGGCTACTAATAATTTCCTCAAGGAATAGGCATAAACTAAGTCAGGAGAAAACTCTAACTATGAGGATGGTGGAGATCATCAGTCTGGGTGAAGCTGTTCTGTGAGATATGTAAAATACAGAGAAAAGCATACAACAAATGCAAATCAAGTATGCTACCAACTGTTAATAGATTGTAGATGTTTAGAATTATCCTGAACTTCTGCTAAAGATAATAAAAATTTGAATGCTTTACCTGACATACTTTAAACCTTAATGATAAAATTAGTTTTCAACTAATAAGACTAATCAATTAACAGGACAAATCCAGTCCTTCTAATTCCAGATTCCCCGGATTGAGTCCTCACTTAAACCAAAGATGGATTTGCACATGACTAGTAACCACAGAATGTGAGTGACTTTTGGTCTCCAATGAAACATCCTGGGAAAATTGTTTTCCCTGAACTCATTTAAAAACAGCTCACTGCTCTATATTATTTAAGGATCTTTTGTTAAAGGAATTCAGTGAGCATCAGCCTGAGGTCACCTCATGACTTCTTAAACTTTTTCATCCGGTGAACTCCCCTGGGTTTTCCATGACTCATATCAACTGTCCACAGAAAAATAAGTTCAGTTTTCATCATACAGATTCTGCAGTAGCTTTGGTCTCCCCCTTAGTATCACATCAAATCTGAAAGGAGGAAGTGCCCAAGGGGAGGCTGAAGGTAAAGAATGCTGGGTCACCCATAGTTCAGTGCCTCTTCTCCAAACACTGCCCAGAGCACTGGGCTACAGATGCTGTGACTTCCTGAGAACAGTCCATGATCTCGCTATGGGTCAACCAGCTCCTAGTGTAAAAAAACACTGGGAAAATAGTGAAAATCTATTTGGTGTAATGACAGACTATAAGATAAATAGAACCCAGGAATGCTAAAATAGTAATTTTTCAAAATTGTTTTATGAATAGCATAAAAACATCACCTTAAAAATCAGTAGGAAAATATTTATTGTTTTCTATTATTAGTAAACTTAAAATATGCCACTTTCATAAAACTATCATAAGTTAAAAACATCATTCCTTAGCCTTTAGTTCAATAAATACTTCAGTGCCTACTATATGCATGTCATGTGTAAAGCCTAAGGTTAGTGGAACACAATTCCTGCTTTTCAGGAAAATCAAAACTCTAAATAATACCTTGGCTTAAAACAAAAAAGTTAACATGATATTATAATATGGCACAAAGGTATTAGAGTAAGTCCAGCATTCACTATTAGAATTCAGATGTGCGTGTTGTCACTTCAGTCATGTCTGACTTTTTGAGACCCCATGGACCACAGCAGGCCAGGCTCCTCTCCACGGGATTCTCCAGGCAACAACACTGCAGTGGGCTGCCATGCCCTCCTCCAGGGGATCTTCTCGACCTAGGGATGGAACCTGCTCCTCTTACATCTCCAGCATGTAGGTTCTTTAACACTAGAGCCACCTGGGAAGCCCAGAATTCTGATTTACCTGATCATATTCCACACACTTTATGTAACAGGCTTACTAGGAATCCAACCTTAGGCATCTCTTGCTAAGAAGGTATCATAAAGACATGATTAGGTAGGTAAGCCTGGCCTGGCAGAAATGCACTTGTGTCAGCGGTGGGTGACTCTGACAGCTGTGTCTACCCATTAGAAGTCTCCTTTGCCCTTTGGGTAACAGCAGAAGGAACTGTTCCCACCAACACCAACAGGATGTGAGACCAGACAGGGCCACGGGCTGGCCCTAGTCTCTCACAGAGAACGGTCTGTTAACATGACCAAACCCTTAGCAAATTCAGTCCTTCAGCAAATATTTTTCGTGAGTCTACAATGTGGCAGAGTCACAGGGCTGCGTGGCCTAACAAAAATGGAGGAAGATGAATAATGTACATACGCCGTGAAATAATCAAGCTGATGCGTTTTAAATTCATGAGGTTCTTATTGGAATAGAGGGTCCAACTGGTGACAAATTTTTAAGGATGTGTGAAGGCTAAAGCAGATCCAGAGGAAAATGGAAAGGATGATTAATTAGGAAAGGAAATTAGGTTCTATGAGAAAAAGTTAAATTAATTCCAGCTTTAACTTGGAGAAGACTAAGGGCTGACGTGATTATTATCTTTATGATCAGGTCAGATTTTATNCAGAAATGCACTTGTGTCAGCGGTGGGTGACTCTGACAGCTGTGTCTACCCATTAGAAGTCTCCTTTGCCCTTTGTGTAACAGCAGAAGGAACTGTTCCCACCAACACCAACAGGATGTGAGACCAGACAGGGCCACGGGCTGGCCCCAGTCTCTCACAGAGAACGGTCTGTTAACGCGACCAAACCCTTAGCAAATTCAGTCCTTCAGCAAATATTTTTCGCGAGTCTGTTTGTGGCAGAGTCACAGGGCTGTGTGGCCTAACAAAAATGGAGGAAGATGAATAATGTACATATGCCGTGAAATAATCAAGCTGATACATTTTAAATTCATGAGGTTCTTATTGGAATAGAGTGTCCAACTGGTGACAAATTTTTAAGGATGGATGAAGGCTAAAGCAGATCCAGAGGAAAATGGAAAGGATGATTAATTAGGAAAGGAAATTAGGTTCTATGAGAAAAAGTTAAATTAATTCCAGCTTTAACTTGGAGAAGACTAAGGGCTGACGTGATTATTATCTTTATGATCAGGTCAGATTTTATGGGTTTTTTTCCCTAAAAGACCTAGACACAGACTTCCCTGGTGATACAGTGGATAAGAATCTGCCTGCCAATGCAGGATTCAATCCTGGTCTGGGAAGATTCCACATGCCGCCAGCAAATAAGCCCATGGGTCACAACTACTGAGCCCGCATTCTAGGGCCTGTAAGCTGCAACTACTGAAGCCTAGGTGCCTAAAGCCTCTGTTCTGCAACAAGAGAAGCTACTACAATAAGCCGGTGCACCACAATAACGAGCAGTGCTCGCTCTCCGAAAATAGAGAAACTCCCATGTAGCAATGAAGACCCAGTGCAACCAAAAATTAAAAAAAGACCTAGACACAGAAGAAATAGGATAAAATCAAAGCATTTATTTAGACACTGGTCTAAATAAAACACAATAAACACACACAATGTGGGCCACTGACTCATTGCTTAACACAATAGGAGGTTGCCAAAGCACAAAGATGAATTACATATGTCTCTGCCAATAGAAGTCACTGCATTTCAATATAAGAAAGAACTCCTCTGACCAATCAGGTGATAAAACTCAAGAACTGGCTGAAGGAGCATATGTAATATAAACGCCTAGAGATTGTCAAGAATAATACTGACTGCTATTCAAGATTGTTATGATTGTTATGATCATAGAACCAGATGATTACTGAAGTTTCTTTCTAGACTGTGATACTAGAGCCCGTGCCTTAGTTTTACAATCAACAGTTTCCTTCAAGTGGTGTTAAAAGTTATATATAACCAAAGTATATATAACTGGATTTATACTTGTCCACTGCAAGGAGATCCAACCAGTCCATCCTAAAGGAAGTCAGTCCTGAATATTCATTGAAAGGACTGATGCTGAAGCTGAAACTCCAATACTTTGGCCACCCTATGCGAAGAGCTGACTCATTTGAAAAGACCCTGATGCTGGGAACGATTGAAGGCGGGAGGAGAAGGGGATGACAGAGGATGAGATGGTTGGATGGCATCACCAACTCAATGGACACAAGTTTGCATAAACTCCAGGAGCTGGTGATGGACAGGGAGGCCTGGCTGCTGAGGTTCATGGGGTCACAAAGAATCGGACATGACTAAGTGACTGAACTGAACTGATTGATTAATATTACAACTTCATGGCAAAATATTCTTATGTCCATTTTTTAGCTGATTTAATTAAAAGCAATACTTAACTGAATTTAAGGGAAAACATCTGATAAGCCCTCTGACAAAGGGTTAAGAATTTAAACTCTGGATCAAGATTGTGTGTGTGTTCAGTCACTAAGTCATGTCCAACTCTTTGCAATCCCATGCACTGTAGCCCACCAGGCTCCTCTGTCCATGGAATTTTTCATTCAAGAATACTAGAGTAAGTTGCCATTTCCTTCTCCAGGGGATATTCTTGACCCACAGATAGAACCCACATCTCCTGCATTGGCAAGTGGATTCTTTACCATTGAGTCACCTGGGAAGCCCCTGGATTAAGATTATTACCAATAAATAGATTACAACTATAAAATGAGAGGAGTATTTGGAATATGATAATCAACTACATTTTAATTTGAGTTTTCAGGTTGAATGTGCAGTATTACAGACTAGAAAAAGAACTATGAAAGCTTAATTCTGTCCTTTTCAAGAAATGTAATGAGGTACATATAACCCTGAAGCATAGAGTTTACATCTAGAACATTTGTTGTTTAATAAGAACACTAAAAAGAATAAAAATATTTGAAGCAGCTTTCTAGATATTTCTACTTGGATATCCCACTATAATTTCAAATACAATGCATCAAGAAAAGGGAGAGAGAAAGCAAAAGAGTAAGAGAGTGAGACCTTAACTCAAATCTGTACCTGTACTCTTTATATGTCTTTATAAGTATCACCATCTTCCCAGTATTTCAGTCCAGAAATGTCAACCATCTTTGACTCCTTACTCTCTGTTCCCCACATTAATTAATTTAACAATAATTTATTGGGCACTTATCATAAAGTCTGTCACCACATTAGAGGCTAGGAGTGCAAAAATATATGACACACTGTATTTGCCCTCAAGTATATGGCCATGTAAACCAATTATCAGCCCCACATAATTAGACTGTTTTGTTTCAGCATCATTGAGATCATTGTGGATTCATATGCAATGTTAAAAGACATAATACAGAGAAATCTCTCACACACTTTGCTTCATTTCCTCCAGTCTTAGATACTACAAAACTATAGTGTATCAAACCAGGATATTTATATCGATCCAATCCAATCCTTATTCAGATTTCCCCAGTTTCACTAGTATGTGTGTGTTTAGTTTTACACAATATAATCACGTATATTAGGTTCCTATATCCACCAACAACAATGCTGTCACTACAAGCGTTCCATCGCCCTTTTACAATCACACCCACTTCTCTTCCGTTTCCCACCCCTATTCAACTGATTTCTAGTTCCTGTTTGGATAGTGCTTTTTTCAGCTTAGCTGGAACTTCACATTTCCTCCGCCTCCTTCTTAGCCTGTGGAAATGTTACTGATCCTTATAGACTCAGGCTCAGTCTGATTTCCTTTCGTGAAAGTCTCCCAATTCCTTTCCCTCCTCCACCTCCTGATTTATGCTACTACTGTGACTTTAGGTTTCACCATCATTTTGCTTCTATCATGAAGCTACCATGATACGACAGTTTAAAAACTCCTTCTAACATATGTCTGTGGACATCAAATCCTCTTCTGATAAGTTTACGGAAATGCAGAGTGAGTTGCACACCAGTGATGTGGGCAGTTCCACACATTTTTCAAATACAAGAGCTCAAATGACAAAACTGCCTAAGAGTGAAGTCAAAGTGACCATTCATTACCTGGAAGACATGACCAGACTATTTCTTAATAGTTTTCTCTTAACAATAATAAAATAAATATATATAGGATGCAATGCAAATTTATCTCTTGATGATGAGCCAGTGTGTTGATCTAACTTGAAATTTATCAGGAAAACCTGACATCTTCTGCCCTTTTAAAAAGAATAATTTACAAAACTATTCTCTAAATGAAGACCCAGTAAATGTTACCTCTTTCTCTAATAAAATTAGTATTCTATTCCTATAGTATACTGATGGCAC
>SJYH01007187.1:45533-57057 GCA_006408735.1 Sylvicapra grimmia
AGGCAGGACCCTCAAAAACTAATGACAGGCTCAGTTCAGCCATAATGGACAACAGTTACCAATAAAATTGATTTACATAAATGTTTCAATTTTTGTACTTTTCCTTATCCTTTAACATTGAACAAAGTCAGAAAAAGAAGCTTTAAAAGGAGACTGGAAGAAGTAAAAAAGAAACATACTGGAGGGAAGTCATAGGGTGGAAAATGAGCCATACAGGGGAATATGATGGCAATTTCTGATGGATTTATGTCATGTATTAGAGTGTCATAAGAAAATAAATTAAAACAGGAAAGAAAAGAGAGAGGCTTCAAAAGTCCTCCAGTGCTTCAACAACAATAAAAATAATGCTAATATAAATAGCTCTCATCTGCTTTGTGTTTGGACCACACAGTGCACTTTTGCCCACACATATTTTCTTTCCTAATCTTCACAATAACTCTTTGAAGTGAAAAAAAAAAATTACTTAATGTAGATGTATGGCAGAAACCAACACAATATTGTAAAGTAATAATCCTTCAATTAAAAATAAATGCATTTTTAAAAAGTACTTGAGTTTCATACCACCTAATACTGGTGGTATTCAATTGGAGGGATGGCATGCCTTCTGTTAGTGGCTCTCTGCATAGAATCTGCATGCTGTGTTTAAACATGCAAGTAGAGTGGTGGATCCAATCATCCACAGGGTGAATAAGATCTACCAAAACTCTAGTGATCTGACAAGATTATGGATTTCTGATTCCTCTGTGTACCTGACCCTGCTTCTCAGTTCTCATGTCACGTACCACATCCTAGAAGCTGCTTCTTTACTTAAACTGTGACTTTTGATGATATGGCCAGTGTAAGACACTGTGTCTTAATGACAAATTCGACAGAAGTAAAAGGCAACTCTAGGGACTTCTCTATGAATAAGAAAATTCTGCAGTGTTAACTGATAAATCTTTAATTTTTAATTTAATTGGACCTAATTAAATACACGTGAGTCGAACAGCGGCAGTTTAACAGACTTCATCCTATCTATGAAATTTAAACCTTCAAACAATGATTGGTGGGTCAGAAATGAACAATAACAGTTTCTAATAGAGTTCCATTTATAAAAATATTTCACATTTTTGGTTAATTTGTCATCTAGGACATGTTTAGTCTAAAATAAAGCAGAAGCCATGAATATTATTATTGTGGCCTGGGTTCTGGCCACATGAGACACATATGACTTCAGACAGAATACACTGAGTCAGCGTTGTGGTCTAGAATAAGGACAAATTAGCCCTAGATTGGACTTCATGTCCATGGAGTCGAGTCCCACGTGGACCAAACAGCTAATGGAGCTGAGTCATCAGTGTAGGGGCTCAGCCAATTATTTCCCAACTGAGAGGCTTTTTACAATACAGACTCATAAACCACCCCCTGGATCTATTTCATACTGTTCATGGGGTTCTCAAGGCAAGAATACTGAAGTGGTTTGCCATTCCCTTACCCAGTGGACCACATTCTGTCAGACCTCTCCACCATGACCCGCCCATCTTGGATCTATTTCACCCATATTTCTTGGAATGCTTATGGATTTGAATTTTTCAGAAGTTTCCCAGGTGACTGGATGATCAGTAAATTTTGCGAAATAGGGCTAGACTAAAATTATTCTAAGTAGGTATAAAAGGGGGATAGGAGTTCTCCATCTGCTCACAGACAGAAAAAAAAGCCGCCTTAAACTACTGCTTCACCATCCAATGCTGCTAACTAGAAGTCTGATTACAATTTGACCCTTACTCCTTTCTTAACCCTTTGTTTGTGTGACTGATTGACTGACTGATTTTCTCTAGAAAGTAAATTTGGAGACCAGAAACTTCATTACGATGCAGGTATTTAAGGGCACTCTATTAATCTAAAGACCCAAAACCTTCAGCTCAAGGAAATTCCTCCAGTTCCTTTCCATCACTTCCATTTCCTATGTTCTCTTTTCCTAAAGCACCTATTTTATAGGCATTTAACATTAAGAGTTAAAATTCTTGTGTTTTAACTTTTAACTCATTGTTGTTCTCATCTTTTCCTCTTTTCTCTCCAAATTTTAGAATATTTTATTGTCCAGAACACTAATTTAGGCCTTCACTCTGTTTTTCAACTCGAGTTTTTTTTCAACTTTGCCTTTGAGATTTTTAATTTCTAGGACCAATTTGTGTTTTCTTATTATTCATCTTCATAACAATCTTTTCCTTTCCCTCCTTCTCCCCTCCTCATCCTCCCCCTTCTTTGCTTTTCTTTTAATGGATAATAGCCATTTGACTTTCTCTAAAAGATATTTTTAAGTGTTTCCTATTAAGTTTTCATCTATCTCTTGAAATATTTATTTTATAACCTTAGATCAGTAGTTCTGCTAGTTCATCTTGTTCCTTCTACGGTTTTTCATCAACTATCTGGTGATGGGTTTCCATTAATAGCTGGCATGGGTTACTTCTGCAGTGACATAGTTCCAATGTTCCAGCAGGCCTCAACTTTGATTGAAAAGGCTGCTTTTAGTTTTCACATAAATGGTTAGGGCAGGTCAAGCAGACAACACCCCTCAAGGCTCCCTAGGCATGGGCAGGCAGGCAGGCTGGGTATCCATCTGCTGTACCCCTTGCCAACTGAGGAAGATGTGTACTTTGGCAGAGAAGCGCTTCAGAGCCTGAAACTCCTGGCAGAGCAGTCTGTTCCGTTTTTTCCCTCTGTGCCTGTATGTGGCTCATGTCACTGCATGATCTGCTCTCCTTTTCACTCAGACCCCTAAAGGCTTTGTTTGAAAATACATTTCAGATTTACCCTGACACTGAATTTCACCTGTGCCTGTCATTTAGTTTAGTGGGGTAAGTGAAAGGACTGAATTGCTCCACTGTTCAGATTTAGCTCCTATTTAATTATTACAAGGGCAATTCCTTCAGCTCACTCCCCTTTATGTTAGGTCACTCTCAACTTGCAGGGTCTCAGGATTGCATTCTCTCTAACTTGAAAAATCCTCAAAATTTTCTGCCTGCTGATGACATTCTTCCTCCTTTCCCAACACTGATGAAATATACACGTATATTTTATATATATACACATTCAGCCATATAAGAGACTCAAGACAAGAGGAAATTTAGATGTTTTCAGTTTGATCTCCTCCTACAATAATTCTCTTAGATTTCTCCCATATTAAATCACAGATACATTCAGCTCTAGGCACAAACACAAACATTAAACCACATCTTTCGTAAAATACATAAGAAACCAGTAAGTAAAAAGCTCATAAAACTCACAGGTTAATGACATTTTCATGAAAATATAAATAGATGAATTATATTTTATATTTGATCTTTCTTTTTTTTTTATTTTCTTTTTCAACAAAAGTTCTACCTGACAAGTTATCTTCTTGGGTAAACAGAAGTACTGCTCAAGTTGATAAAGCATACTTGACTACATATAACAGTTTCTATCATTTTCAAAATATTTAGTCCAAGAGAAGCCTAAAGTGAACCCATCATCATGGCCTATTGTATCATATAAATTTATAGCAAGAATTATACCTACAAGGTACTGTGAAAATCTACGTTAATAATTCTCAATCTCTTGGATGGTTATTGACCATCTGCAGTTACTAGTTACACAAGGAAACTGTTTCTTGCCAAAACACAGACCCAGTTGCAGTGGGTTATAAGTCTTATTAATCCGCATAACATGCTTCTTTTAGAGGTTAAACTTTTTTATAAATTTATTTATTTTAATTGGAGGTTAATTACTTTACAATATTGTATTGGTTTTGCCATACATTAAATTTTGAAATGATATAATTTGATATTTGCAAATATAACTCAGGAACATGCTATCTTCCATCCTCCCATAGTGAAGAATCAGTAATCACTCATAAGTCACACACCAAAATTCTATGTGCTCACCACATTAATCATAAGTGTGTGTGTGTGTGTGTGTGTATAATCCAGTTGTGATGTAAACTCAAAAACTAAGGGCTTTAGAATCTCCTTATAAAAGACTCTGATGCTGGGAGGGATTGGGGGCAGGAGGAGAAGGGGACGACCGAGGATGAGATGGCTGGATGGCATCACTGACTCGATGGATGTGAGTCTGAGTGAACTCCGAGAGATGGTAATGAACAGAGAGGCCTGGCGTGCTGCGATTCATGGGGTCGCAAAGAGTCGGACACGACTGAGCGACTGAACTGAACTGAACTATCCTATTTCCAGTTCACATCTAGATGGTAAATATGGCATAAAAAAATGACCTGTAACAAGAACTTGTCTGTCATACATTCATGCACTCAAATTGGCCTGGAGTTGATGGGACATGACATGCTACATGGACAAAAATATAAACAGAGAAAAACAAACAGCTTTGATATTAAATGTAAGTTGTCCAGACTGCCCAGAGTAGCAAACTATAAAATTAACCAGTGGCCAAAAGGCCATGAGAATAAGTTTAAAGTATTTTTAAATATCAAGAGATGTAAATAGAGCTGTATTGGTAGTGACAATAGTTGTGATTATCTTTTCCATATGAATTTAGAGACATTCTCAAATCAGCCATGTCATACTAGGCTTCCCTCAAAAGTAGGAACAAATAGCAAGCTACCACTAAAGTAGAAAAGAAAGAATCTGAAGAAAGTGAATGTTCATGCTAGCAGAAGACCCTGTAGTATATATGCAATGGAGGCAAAACCTGCCTCGGAGCCCAGAGAGTCAGGGATTTGGCAGTATTAAAATGATACATAAAGACAATTTCATTTTGATGGCCTAAGTTTAAAATACATCCCAGTGAAGACTGTGTGACATGTTATGTTGAGTTTGGAAAGAGAAATAATTATACTATAACTTTTATCTGTGTATAAAAATGTATTGGACACATAAATCTTATAATGTGTGACATTGTACAGGAGACAAGAATCAAGACCATCCCCAAGAAAACAAAATGCAAAAATCAAAATGGCTGTCTGAGGAGGCCTTACAAATAGCTGTGAAAGAAGAGAAGAGAAGAGTAAAGGACAAAAGTAAAGATATACCCATTTGAATGCAGAGTTCCAAAGAATAGCAAAAAGAGATAAAAAGGCCTTCCTCAGTGATCAGTGCAAAGAAATAGAGGGAAATAGAATGGGAAAGACCAGAGATCTCAAGAAAGTTAGATACCAAAAGAACATTTCATGCAAAGATGGGCTCAATAAAGGACAGAAATGGTATGGACCGTATAGAAACAGAAGTTATTAAGAAGAGGTGGCAAGAATACACAGAAGAACTGTACAAAAAAGATCTTCACGACTCAGATAATCATGATGGTGTGATCACTCACACTCACATAGAGCCAGACATCCTGGAATGTGAAATCAAGTGGGCCTTGGAAAGCATCACTACGAACAAAGCTAGTGGAGGTGGTGGAATTCCAGTTGAGCTATTTCAAATTCTAAAAGATGATGCTGTGAAAGTGCTACATTCAATATGCCAGCAAATTTGGAAAACTCAGCAGTGGCCACAGGACTGGAAAACCNATGTGAAATCAAGTGGGCCTTGGAAAGCATCACTACGAACAAAGCTAGTGGAGGTGGTGGAATTCCAGTTGAGCTATTTCAAATTCTAAAAGATGATGCTGTGAAAGTGCTACATTCAATATGCCAGCAAATTTGGAAAACTCAGCAGTGGCCACAGGACTGGAAAACCTCAGTTCTCATTCCAATCCCAAGAAAGGCAATGCCAAAGAATGCTCAAACTACCGCACAACTGTACTCATCTCACACGCTAGTAAAATAAAGCTCAAAATTCTCCAAGCCATGAACCATGAACTTCCAGATGTTCTAGCTGGTTTTAGAAAAGGCAGAGGAACCAGAGATCAAATTGCCAACATCTGCTGGATCATCGAAAAAGCAAGAGAGTTCCAGAAAAACNTGATGCTGTGATCACTCACGTAGAGCCAGACATCCTGAAATGTGAAGTCAAGTGGGCCTTAGAAAGCATCACTATGAACAAAGCTAGTGGAGGTTATGGCCCGGCAATCATACTCCTTGGTATTCAACCAAAGGAGCTGAAAACATGCCCACACAAGTACATGAACATGGATGTTTATAGCAGCTTAATTCATAAGTGCCAAAAATTGGAAGGAACCCAGTTGTCCTTTAATAGGTGAATGAATAAATAAACTAGTGCATCCATACAATGAAATATTCAGCAATAAAAAGAAAACTGTTAAACCATTAAAAAAAAGACATGGAAAAGATGCAAATTACTAAGTGGAAAAAAGGTGATATGAAAAGACTATACTGCAAGCTACAGGATTTTAACTCTATGACTTTCTAAAAGGAAAAATGGAGACAGTAAAATAATCAGTATTTACCAAGAGTTTGGAAGAGGGAGGAATGAATAGATGCGGTACAGGAGATTTTTAGGTCAGTGAAACTATTCTGTCTGATACCATAATGGACACATATTATTATACTTTTTTCAAAAGCTATATAATATACAGAATCAAGAGTCACTTCTAATATTAATAATAAGATTTTACTTAACTATATCAATATTGTCTCACCTGTGAATTAAAAAAATGTACTACATTACTTATAAGAAATTAATAATCAGAGAAATGCTGTGTGTGTGTGTGTGTGTGTGTGTAAGTGTAAGTGTCAGAAGCATTGATGGTAGTGATGGGGTATATCAGAACTCTGTACATTATATTCAATTTATATGCAAGCCTGAAATTTCTTGTTAAAGTCTAATATTTTAATAAAAGTTATTGAATAAATATTTTGCAAAACCTGGTTATATCTTCAATCTTTCCAAGACATTTTAAATTTTTTTAAATTCAAAATTCATTTTGGTTAAATTAAATTTAACATTTAATGCTGTTACTAGAATACCCACTTGAAAAATCTGATTGCTTGACAGTGCCCAACTTTAGATTTAATTGAAGATCAAACGTTCTCCAAACTGCTGAATGTAGAACCTGAGATCATTTCATGTTAGCACACAGTCTCCTTGAGGTTCATAGATAACATGGAAAATCATGCTATTTTTATGATGTCAAGACATACAGTGAGCGGCATCCGCTACACTAGAGCTGATTCACAGTAACTCATGCTAACTGACTTGTTGCCTTTCTTTTGAATTCAGTGATACCATGTGTTTTTTGGGTTTTTTTTGTTTGTTTGTTTTTGCTTGAATTTGGTTATGGTGGAGTATTTATGCCATAAACATCAGCAAATTCTGTGAATCAATTCATTTCTTTTTTTGGTTTGTTTTAGAGAGCAGGTTTATCCACATACCATTAATTAATGATATCTCAAATATATCTATAGGAAATATTTTGCCCAAGTTTAAATAGATTATTAAAAAAAAACCTTTATTCCAAGAAAGACCAAAAAAATGACAATTTCGATGTAAACATTTTTCTACATATTTTATAGTTGGCTTACAATATTTTGTTAATTTCTGCTATACAGCGAAATGATTCAGTTATACACATATATATTCTTTTTCAAATTCTTTTTCATTATGGCTTATCACAAGATATTGAATATGGTTCACTGTATTATGCAGTAGGATCTTGTTTATCTATTCTATATATATTAGTTTGCATCTAATATTCCCAAATTCCCAATCCATCCCTCTCCCAGATCCCTCTTCCCAATTCCAAGTCTGTTCTGTAAGTCTGTGAATCTCTCCATTTTGTAGATAGATTCATCTGCATCATATTTTAGTTTCCACATATATGTGATATCCTGTGATATTTACTTTCTTCCTGACTTACTTCACCTAGTATGATAATCTCTATTTCTATCCATGTTGCTGCAAATTACATTTTTCTACATATTTTTATCCTCTTGGTTTTCTAGAACCATGATAATAGTTTGATTTTCAATTTCTTATAACAGACATGAATCTAAGGGCTCATTAAAGCCTACAGGTAATGCAGATTAGGGATTAACAAAAATGTTCATAAATGATTAACTGGAATAATTAAAGGAACTGAAGGAGAGTTTATATGCAGATGCCCAAGGCATTCAAATGATTCTGCCTTAAAGTAATTGTCAAAACCTAGTGATGCCAAAGCAATAGAGAGAATACTAAAGTGTGTATGTGAGTTTTCTTTTTTGGGGGGATGTGTAGTGTACTCCATGTTCTTTTATACTAAGCCTATATAATATTAATGCATGTCAAAAGAATCACAGCTCCAGCTTGTGGAATTCCAAGTAGCAAGATGAAGGTTAATTTTGAATTAAGGGAAAGAGGAATATAGGGACTCAATACAAAACCAGTAGCAAATATATAACTTTGATTATCAAAAGCAATTAATATATTAATTTAAAGCAAAAATAATCATGCCCACCACTATGCTAGGCATAAGGAATACAAATGGGTTTCTGACAAAATTAACTCATAGCTAGTAAGGGTTCTTAAGTGATGCAATTTAGTAATAAAGAGACAACAGAGTTCTCTGGGAACAGTAGCAATGTCCATCAGTGATAGTTTTTCTCTCTGCTTGCTTTTCAAAATCTGGAGTTATGGATTTTAAGAGCTACTACAAAGAGCAGATTGCCTTCTTCTTACACCCCATGATATCAGCATGACTTGCTAGTGATGGTAACATTGATCACTTGTTTAAGGTGATGCTGCCAGACTTCTCCATGTAAAGTTAACTGTTTTCCTTTCTGTCCTCCGTTTTGTGGAAATTAGTAAATTCAGCCCACTAGGAAGAGAAATAAATTGTAACTTCCGGTGGAGGGAGTATCTGCATATATTATCTAGAAACGTTCAAGGAAGATTTGTCCTTTCTGTACCATTTATTTACTCAATTGTCTGTATAAGACTCACTGCTATTTATTAAATGTTTGAGTTATATTCTAATAGTATGTTTTCTAAATTGCTTAATTTCAATTCAATTGCTCAGTCATGTCCAAATCTTTGTGACCCCATGGACTGCAGCACACCAGGCATCCCTGTCCATCACCAACTCCTGGAGTCCACCCAAACTCATGTCCATTGAGTCAGTGATGCCATCCAACCATCTTATCCTCTGTCATCCCCTTCTCCTCCTGCACNAGGAGTTTTGGGCAGGAGAGTCTGGGGAATTAAGCATCTGTGCTGCATTAGCTTTCTGGGGCTGCATTTCCTTTGTACCTGTCTGTGTCCAAATTTCCTCCTCTATAAGGACACCAGCCATACTAGATCAAGGCCCATTCTAATAGCCTTAGTTTAATTTAATTACCTCTGTAAGACTCTATCTTCAAATATGGTCTCATTCTGAGGTACTGGCAGTTAGGACTTCAAACACGTGTTTTTGAGGGGACATGAGTCAGCCCATAATATATGCTATATTTGCTTGGTATTTTTGTAAATAGAGCAGCAATTAACGGGTGAAGGAAGGAGGGCAGGGGTGGGGACGAGGGAATCTTAACATTGAACTCTAAATAATACATTCACCAGAGCCTATACAACTGAATTAAATGTCAAGCAAGAACCCACACTAGATGAAGGAAAAAATTTTAGATTTTGTTAACAAGAAAAGAAGCAGTGGCAACTTGAAAGAGATACAGTGGTTCTTGAATATGGACCTTACAAATTCATTAATAACAATAATATACAAAGGTATAGATTCATCAACAAAATTAGAGAAACATTATTAATTGCAATGTGAATAGACGATCTAGGATTACTGAGGATGAGATCAAAATTAATCATGTATAAAGCTCCTTTACTGAAAAATATGATAAAGTGTTTGTGGTATTACTATAATATGAGACATCAAATTACTATTATCTAGCCTATTTTTTTTCAGTTTTCTGCTATCTATATAGCAGAAATTGATGTTCATTATTAGGATGAGATTTTTAATTGGGGTATTCAGCTTTTTTAGTTTTTTTTTTAGAATATCATTAAGAAGATATGAGTATAAATATGAGTAACATGAAATTTCCTGGCATTTTGACCCTTACTGAAAAATAAGCAGACCTGCTAAGATACGAGTGAGGACTAGCATGTCACTGTATGCTAACATCTTCCATTTCAAATTTTTCACCATGAAACATCCATGCATTTAAAATAAAAAGCTATAAAAAATTCACTTCAGTAGGGTTTTTGACTTCAGCCTTATACTCTCCCCTCCAGACCTCACCAGCAGTCTGGGAATGCCACCACACAGTCTAGGTTGAAAGAAGTCAAAAACACTGGTGTTTCTGGGAGAACACACATTCTCCTTTCTGACTGTCAGTCAGCTTCAAAATCCTATGGGGTGATGCTGAGACCTGCTTGATTTACCTTGCAATGTGACCTGTTTTAGCTCTTGTGCTGGTGACTCACTGAACATCTCTTTTATTAATCCTTGTATCCACTGCTAACAATCAACACTGGAGCTGAAACAGCTTTCAGAAATAGACACAGTGTTTTCCTGTACTCTCAGAGGGGGGAAAAAAGAGAGATGAGGGCATTGGCCATAGAAAACCATATACTATATATACTGGGCTTAGAAAGCTAAGGTTTTTAATCTGTATTTTAAAAGTTGGGAGTCTAAAGTTTTAATTTTCCCTACTCAGATTCTAGGGGACATTTTCTGTCTATTCTAGCTTTTTTTAGTTTTCTTATATCTATATGACGTTGATACTCACTAATAGAACAATATTGTTGGTTAAGATGTTTAGTTTTGTTGCTGTTTTCTCCTGTTATTTTTATTCATTTATTTATTTGGAGGAGTTTCACTTTCCATTCATTGATTTTTCCTGAACAGCCCTGTCTCTGCTTGCCGTAGTTCGTAACTATGGTTACTTTGAATCTTCTCTTTAGGTAGGACAAGATGTGGGGTCTCAGACTCTCCAACATGAGGAGAAATATGAACAAATTTGATAATGAAAACTTTCTTTTAAAACAAATTCGAGAAAAATCTTCACACATGCTCAGAGATATGTAAAAATATTTATAAGTATTGTTTGAAACAGCAATAAATAAGGAAACTATATCTGTTAATGGAACAGTAGTGAATAAACTATGGAATATCAAACCAATAGAACACCATGCAGCAGTTAAAGAAACGAGGCAGACCTGTGTGTATGCAGGTCTCTATATTTTGTTTTGCTTTTGGCCATTCAGCCTGCAGACCCATTTTTTATCTGAAGGGTATTCTCTTTTCACAAGATAGGAATACTTGGTAGATTTAACATGTGACTTGCCCATCCCCTCTACGTGCCCCTGGGTGGGCCTACAAAAATATTCTTTATGCCGAAGGTTGGCTTTTTGATACCTTCTTTATGAAAGAGGTACTACATCTAGAATATTTAGAAACAAGAATTAGAACAGTGTCTGATACATAATATAGTGCTCAATAAATGTCATCTCTTCCTATTATCTTATCCATCTATACAGAAATATATAGCATTAACTGGGAATGTGAATCTCAAACTTTTTGTACAACTGCACTACCTCTCTGAGCTAACACTAATTCCTGAGGACCAAGAATATCACTCTCGAGTACTGATCAGAGTGAGGATATGGAGGATTCAGATTAAAATGGAATGCTGATAGCCTCAAAATGG
>SJYH01007187.1:102274-123965 GCA_006408735.1 Sylvicapra grimmia
TGTTTGACCACTTCCAATTTACCTTGATTCATGGACCATGAATTACAGGTTCCCATGCATTACAGGTTCCCATGCAGTATTGCTCTTTATAGCAACAGACTTTACTTCCATCACCAGTCATATCCATAACTGAGTGTTTTTGCTTTGGCTCCATCCCTTCATTCTTTCTGCAGTTAGTTCTCCACTGATCTCCAGTAGCGTATTGGGCACCTACTGTCCGGGAGAGTTCATCTTTCAGTGTCCTGTCTTTTTGCCTTTTCATACTGTTCATGGAATTCTCAAAGCAAGAATACTGAAGGAGTTTTCCATTCCCTTCTCCACTGGACCACGTTTTGTCAGACCTCTCCACCATGACCTGTCCATTTTGGGTGGCCCTACACAGCATGGCTCATTGTTTCACTGAGTTAGACAAGGCTGTCCATGTGATCAGATTGGTTAGTTTTCTGTGATTGTGGTTTTCAGTCTGTCTGCTCTCTGATGGAGAAGGCTAAGAGGCTTATAGAAGCTTCCTGATGGGAGAGACTGACTGAGGGGGAAATTGGGTTTTGTTCTAATGTGTGGGGCCATGTTCAATAAATCATTAATCCAATTTTCTGTTGGATTTTTCTGGATTTTCTGGATGAAGCACAAACTGGAATCAAGATTGCTGGGGGAAATATCAATAACCTCAGATATGCAGATGATACCATACTTATGGCAGAAAGTCAAGAAGAACTAAAGAGCTTCTTGAAAGTGAAAGAGGACAGTGAAAAAACTGGCTTAAAACTCAACGTTCAGAAAACTAAGATCATGGCATCTGGTCCCATCACTTCATGGCAAATAGATGGGGGGAAAATGGAAACAGTGGCAGACTTTATTTTGGGGGCTCCAAAATCACTGCAGATGTTGACTGCAGCTGTGAAATGAAAAGACACTTACTCTTTGGAAGAAAAATTATGACCAACCTAGACAGCATATTAAAAAGCAGAGACATTACTTCGCCAACAAAGGTTGGTCTAGTCAAAACTATGGTTTTTCCAGGAGTCATGTATGGATGTGAGAGTTGGACTATAAAGAAAGTTGAGCACTGAAGAGTTGATGCTTTTGAAGTGAAGACTCTTGAGAGTCCCTTGGACTGCAAGGAGATCCAACCAGTCCATCCTAAAGGAAATCAGTCCTGAATGTCTATTGGAAGGAGTGATGTTGAAGCTGAAACTCCAATACTTTGCCCACCTGATACAAAGAGCTAACTAATTTGAAAAGACCCTGATACTGGGAAAGATTGAGGGCAGGAGGAGAAAGGGACGACAGAGGATGAGATGGTTGGATGGCATCACTGACTCAATGGACATGAGTTTGAGTAAACTCCGGGAGTTGGTGATGGACAGGGAGGCCTGGCATGCTGCAGTCCATGGGGTCGCAGAGAGTCAGACATGACTGAGGAACTGAACTGAACTGAACTGATGAGAAAAAGAGTATAAAATTCCAATGAAGGCCATAAAAGAAGACTTGAAAAATGAGTTTCATTTTGTTTGGGGGTAAAAAGATTCACTTACTTAAAGGTATCTTTTTATCAAATTAATCTATAAATCAGTGTTATAAAAATCAATATTCCCATTGTACTTTTAAATTTGGGTCTATAACTTGAACAAAGGAAAGTGGAAGGCCCTTTAAATATTCAAATATATTCAAGCTACAATAATAAAATATCCCAGGATCAGCACAGAAATAGACAGAATAAAAGAAAATAGACTCAAGTATATGTAAACGTATTTGATAAGGATGGTATTTCAAATTAGTGGAGAGAAAAATGGACTACTGAAAGAAGAGGCTTGTACAATTATCCAGTCATCTGGAAAAGGACAGCAAATTGGAAAAGTGAATCCATGACTTATATCCATAATTTACATACAAGGCAAAAAAGTAAATTCACAAAAAACTAAAGGAAGCAATGGCTAATATGTGTCATAAATTAGAATTCAGGAGGTATTTCCAAGCATGATATGATATCTAGAAGCAATAAAATAATAGACACATATGTTCACATGAAAATTTGAAACTTCTGCAAGGCAAAATATACCATAACAAAATAAAGAAGACAGAGTGATCAGAGAAAAGTACAGACATCACACAGAAAAGACAAAAGTCTAACATCTCTAATATATATTAATATATGTAACATATTTATATATCATATATGTTAATTATGATATATTAACAGATTAATATGATATATATTATATATATGATACATTATATAATAATATATTTGTTAATGTATTAATTAACAAATTAATATCTATATGTTGTGTGCTCAGTCTTGTCAGACTCTTTGCAACCCCATGGGCTGTAGCCCACCAGGTTCCTCTGTCTATGGAGTTTTCCAGGCAAGATTACTGGAATGGGTTGCCATTCCCTACTCCAGGGGATCTTCCTGACCCAGGATTGAATCTGTGTCTCTTGTGTCGCCTACACTGGCAGGCAGATTCTTTACCACTAGCGCCACCTAGGAAGCCTATTAACATTATATAGAAGTCTGTATTTAAAAAGACAAAAAACCAAATAGGGAAAAGATACATATCAACAGGCAACTTGTAGAAAAAATTCTGTGGGCCAATAAACTTATAAAAAGGAGCTGAACCTAGCAATTAAAGAAATTTAAAGCAAAATGGAATTAACAAAGATTTAGACAGTATTAATGAATACAACTTTACTTGGCAGAGTAATTAATAATATATCAATTGGAAAAACATTTACTCACAATCTACTAAAATTCCGAAAGTTCAGAATCTTTGAACCAGTAATATTACAGGTATTAATTCAGAGGACAGAAAGAGAAGAAGAGGAGTGGGGAATGAGAATGGGGGATATAGGGAAGAGGAGTAAGGAGAGGAGAATGAAGAGGAGGAGGAAGAGGAACAAGAGGAGGAGAGGAGGACATCAGAGGAGAGGGAAGAGGAAGAAGAGGAGAAGAATCTGATAAAAAATAAAAACTAAATTCTAGAAGAGTATACAGAATATAGACAAACTATTAATGACAGTTACTTCTGAAGGATGAGGTGGTATGGGAACTTCGCCTACTGTTAAATATTTGCATAGCACTTAACTTTTTAATAATAAGAAAATACTATTTTTGAAATCTAATATTTCAAAAGTAAAATGAAATTGCAAGCAAGCTTAGAAAGACAGCATTTCCTTTATATTGATTTTATTGTTAGCTTTTTCTCATAAAGTGCATATCTAGAGCTACTATAGATAAAATTTCCNAACAAGAGGAGGAGAGGAGGACATCAGAGGAGAGGGAAGAGGAAGAAGAGGAGAAGAATCTGATAAAAAATAAAAACTAAATTCTAGAAGAGTATACAGAATATAGACAAACTATTAATGACAGTTACTTCTGAAGGATGAGGTGGTATGGGAACTTCGCCTACTGTTAAATATTTGCATAGCACTTAACTTTTTAATAATAAGAAAATACTATTTTTGAAATCTAATATTTCAAAAGTAAAATGAAATTGCAAGCAAGCTTAGAAAGACAGCATTTCCTTTATATTGATTTTATTGCTAGCTTTTTCTCATAAAGTGCATATCTAGAGCTCCTATAGATAAAATTTCTGATTTCCACCCTAGTAGTGACCATTCCAGTACTTTGGCCACCTCATGCGAAGAGTTGACTCATTGGAAAAGACTCTGATGCTGGGAGGATTGGGGGCAGGAGGAGAAGGGGACGACCGAGGATGAGATGGCTGGATGGCATCACGGACTCGATGGACGTGAGTCTGAGTGAACTCCGAGAGATGGTAATGAACAGGGAGGCCTGGCGTGCTGCGATTCATGGGGTCGCAAAGAGTCGGACACGACTGAGCGACTGAACTGAACTGAACTGAGTGACCACTCCACTCTCTCTGTTCATGCACTGTAAAAATACAGAATGGAATGGTCTTCATCAAAGCTTAATTCCTCAACACACAACACTGACACAATATCTCCCCTAATTGCTCCGATTGTTGACTTTAAGAACCATTAGGCAAGAAATGCTGGAAAGCTAGCACAGAATTATATAAATAATTATCTGAAAGTAATGAAAATGATTGCACTTTGCCAAGTCAGAAATCTAAGAATTCTGTTGGGGAAGCAAAAGAAAGTTGTTTTCATCAAGATAGTTTGTGATGTTTCCAATACAACTAAAAATCAAAGAACTTACTTGGACGGGCCTGCTCCTTAATTAACACTTTGGAAATGTCTTATCACCAAAAGGTTTCCTGGGAATTAGTATCCCTGCTCAGTGGAATGAAGAGGAGGACTTTCACCTTTTGACCTAAAATTTTTGAATCTTTCCAAGCATTGATTCAGTATGAAAAAAATCCAATTTAGTATTGACTTCTATATAATAAACAATATATTAAATAGATGTATACATATTAATCTTCATGTCCCTTCATATTAATATTTTCACAGCCTAGGCAATAATAAAAATGATGAAAGGAACTTGGAATAATACAGTAACCAATTCTCCCAATCAATACACAAATTATTTCAGAGACAAAGTTCCCTGAGGATCTAATTTTCTTCATACTGAGAAGCACAGTGATGACTCAAAGAAACTGAAGTTAACAACAACCCATTGTCTGTAATTTGGAGATCATTTAGGGGTGTGCATAAGGGGCTTCCCAGGTGGTGCGGTGGTAAAGAATTCACCTGCCAATGAAGCGACACAGGAGTTGTGGGTTCCATCCCTGGGTCGGGAAGATCCTCTGGAGAAGGAAATGGCAACCCACTCCAGTATTCTTGCCTGGAAAACTCCATGGAAAGAGGAACCTGGTGGGCTGCAGTCATGAGGCCATAAAGAGAGTCAGACATGATTGAGCATGCATCTCCTCTCCTCCTCCTCCTCCTCTTTGGGGTGTGTGTATTGAATGCATACTTTGGATGGTCCTGTGTCTTCTATGAAGAAGAGCAACATGTGGCATCTCTAAATCATTCTCATCTTCTGGGTGACATCTCTCATAGTTGCTAGATTACTGTACTTCACAGTCATTTTCATTCAAACCTCACTTATGTGTTTAGAGTAAAGGAGTCCTTGTCTTCTGTAGTCTGTTTCAAGTTTAGTCTTCAAGTTGAAGTATGTGATCATCTTAAGACAGATTCAGAATTTAGGATGCTCTCTGAATAAAGTTCCACCATAGCTGACCTGGGGAAGAAAGAAATTTGGTACCAGGTGTTAAAGGGTTAAGATTAGAGGCTGAGTATCCAAAAAAAAAAAAAAGGCAATTCACAAGATGTCTTGATTTCCTGCAACACAAGAGAACCTCATACTTTGATAGACATTATCAACGCTCACTAGTATCCAGGTCTTCTTCCCGGACACAGAATACTGTACCTCCAGGCATACTTGGGATTCAGTTCAGTTCAGTTCAGTTGCTCAGTCGTGTCCAACTCTTTGCAACCCCATGGACTGCTGCACACCAGGCTTCCCTGTCCGTCACCAACTCCCGGAGCTTACTCAAACTCATGTCCATCAAGTCAGGCAGGGTCTAAAAACTAATTCTAGACAATGTTATGAGTGGAAGTGTTCATGCCTTTTTCCAGGCAGGAATATTTAATTATTGGCACAAGGCCCTTCAGAGTTCTCCATCTGCTGTGCTAACTGCATAAACACATTATGAAATGAAAGTAGCATGAGATGGTAGTGCACTCTTTACTTTGGAGCCATGAATAACTGTGAGGAGCAGAGGTCTACTGCTGGGCCTCACTGGGTGTATTCCTGTTTCAAGCCCCTGAGATTGGAGCAATCTGGTACCAGCTGCAAAACCCAACTTATCTTGAGAAATATATATACTTAAGCAATCATCATGGTAACAGATGAAAGATCTTTTGATGTCATCATTATGGTCAACAAAGATGAGCTGGGGTAAAGTATTATTTCAATACTAGAAAAAGTTCATGACATAGTTGGCTATGCACATAAATTAGCATGTATATAAATTGGTGGATAAAAAGAGCTTTAAAATTTTCATAAACTAATAATTGGGTTTTCTGAATTTACCTTTTATTTCCAAATACCTTGGCTAATTTTTTAATGAGTAATATTTGAAGGAGAAGATGGGGCTAAAAATATAAATTCACCCTCATCTATTAATAGTTAACAGCCAAGTAGATAGGTAAGAAGAGTGATTTCTGTTTCAGTAGTGGGAAGATACATTGTTAAATCAATATGACATATTTATAAGCCACAAATTCAAGTTTAGCCTGAGACAATTCTATCCAATGAGACAAATAGTATACTGGTTATTTTATATTTGTTTAATGCGGGCACCTTATATCTCCTTTCACCCTAGTCTTAGCCCACGAGCACCCATACATTCTGTGTTCAGCCAATAAGGATGCTCAAGCAGAAAATGAAAAGAGAAGACAATATGGTCAGGATATTGTGTCCCTAATTCTCTCCTTGGAAAATCACCTCAACTTGTCTGTGTCCCTCAAAAGAAAGTCATTGGTTCTCTGAAGGAAGTATTAATACCCACTCTCCCCCCGCCACCAACACTCACACCCTGCTAATGTAGCTTCCAGCCTAGGGATGGTAACAGCTCCACAATTCCTAGCTTCAGGCTCCTGCACTACTCTTAACAACTTACATAATTCTATAATAGAACAGACTTAATGAAAGAAACATTTAGGCATTGGTTCTTACTGGCTATTGAACTGAGGAATAAATAATTTAACATTATCTTTTCCATTGAATCACAACACTTGATTTTAAAGACAGAAAAATAACATAACATATTGTTCATAAAAGAATCCAATTTGTCATTTTACTAGGGCTATCATTTCATGTTTATATAGTAAACTACTTTTGTAAAGAATCTTCATGTAAAAAGAGCAATCGACTAGATGGGAGAACAAGACAACTTTGCAACAAAACCACACAAAAGGCCCACACAAAAGACCCCCACATCCCTAAATAAAGCAGTAACAATAAAGTGACAGCATCCACAAGATCTGCATGTCATCAGTGTCTGTGTGGGAGAAGACAGAGAGAAGAAATGGGGTGTCTGTGGGTCTAAAAAAATGAAAGAGCAAAACAGTGTGCAGGTATTCCCTGGGGAGCAGGACCCACCAATTTGAAAACAGCACCCAAAACTGGAAGCTTTTTGACCAACTCAACCGTGGATGGGAACTTCTCTGGTGGTCCAGTGGTTCTGCCTTCCAATACACAGGATGCAGGTTCTATCCCTGGTCAGGGACTAAGATCCCCCATGCCGTGGGGGCGACTAAGCCCATGTGCTACAACAAAGATACAGTGCAGTGTAAAAAAAAAAAAAAAACTATTAATGGCTGATGACTGCTGCAAGAGACCCTACAGTAAAGTCTGAAAAAGACTGGAGCAGTATGGATCACACGCATTGTCAAGATCAAACAGCCAAAATTTCCCTCTGAAAGTCCCACAGTAGGCAGAAACTTCTTCGAATAAATTAAAAATTCAGTAAAAATTTGGGCACTGTAGAAACATGGAAGAGGGCACCCAGGTAAGTAGGGAAAAGGAAACAGAGCCAGGAAACCTCAAAGAGCAAGTGAGTATATGCCCTCACACTCCCAAAACAGAAAACTGAAGGGAGTACTAAAAATTAAGAAAACTACCTTGAGTAATAGAGCCATAACTTCTAAAAGCTTAGGAAAATTAGTTTCACATAAATATGAGCAACAGATAAAGATCTAGGTCAAATCCAATACAAAGCTATTGAGGGGAAAAAGAGAAAAAGTATATAATGCTACCCTTTTGGACACTGAAAACATACTAGGAGACATAAGCACAAAACAGATCTAATTGTGACCTCCCAGAGCAAATAAAGCTGCTAAGAAAACTATATAACTTAAAAGAAGAACATTAATCAGAATTATAACTCAGAGTGTTAAGAGTTGATGTACTTAAACAGAGCTATCCGGGCTCTGTAATCCCCGATTAGCCCCCTCCCACCACCTTCCTTCCACCAGTCTTTGCGGGAAGGTGAGGACCACAGGGACGAGGCACCAGGGTCGAGGCTCCGCGGGCTCCAGCACAGGCCTCCAGCACAGCATGTGGGAAGGAGCTTGTGAGAGAACCTGGCTATCCTCCGCAGAACCAGGGGCTCAGAGCTGGGATGACCACTCTCACCTGCGGACGCCAGCTGGCCCCGACTGAGGGTGAGCAATGGGAGCAGGCACACATCCACCAGTGGCGGCAGGTGCTATACCAAAAGGAGGCTGCAGAGGACCCCCAAGGACTGGACCTGAGGGGAACCTAAAGGCATCAGCGAGAAAACCCGCCCCCCTGCACCAAGGAAGTGCAGAGGGAAGATCCCCTGCGGTGAGGCTTCCGAAGAAGTCCCCAGGGTGAAGAGAGAGGAGGAGCGCTGGGCAGCTCTGGCCCTTCAGATTCCATGTCCATTTCCATCCACCCCTCACAGGGGAAGAAGCACAAACAGCCTTGAGGACAGGGATAAACCTGTGGAAAGCTGAGGAAGCATAACCTTATTGGTCAGACTGTGCTCCCCTTGCCTACTATAGGTTTCACAAGAGCAAGCTGTGAAAGGGGAAACCTTTTAATTGACTGAGAGATTGCTGTTCAGTAGCTCAGTCGTGTCCCATCTCTTTGCGACTCTATGGACTGCAGCACACCAGGCTTCCCTGTCCTGCACTGTTTCCCAGAGTTTTCTCAAACTCATGTCCATCGAGTCGATCACACCATTCAACATCTCATCCTCTGTTGCCCCTTCTCTTCCTGCCCTCAATCTTTCCTAGCATTAGGGTCTTTTCCAAAGAGTCAGCTCTTTGCATCAGGTGACCAAAGAATTGAAGCTTCAGCTTCAGCATCAGTCCTTCTAATGAACACTCAGGACTGATCTCCTTTAGGATGGACTGGTTGGACCTCCTTGCAGTCCAAAGGACACTCAAGACTCTTCTCCAACACCACAGTTCAAAAGCATCAATTCTTCAGCGCTCAGCTTTCTTTATTGTCCAACTCTCACATCCATACATGACTACTGGAAAAACCACAGCTTTGACTAAATGGACCTTTGTTGGCAAAGTAATGTCTCTGCTTTGTAATATGCTGTCTAGGTTTGTCATAGGTTTTCTTCCAAGGAGCAAGTATCTTTAAATATCTTGGCTGCAGTCACCATCTGCAGTGATTTTGGAGCCCAAGAAAGTAAAGTCTGTCACTGTTTCCATTGTTTCCCCATCTATTTGCCATGAAGTGAAGGGACCGGATGCCATGATCTTAGTTTTCTGAATATTGAGTTTTAAGCCAGCTTTTTCACATTCCTCTTTGATCTTCGGTTCTCTGGTGGCTCAGAGGATAAAGCGTCTGCCTGCAGTGCAGGAGACCCAGGTTCAATCCCTGAGTTGGGAAGATCCCCTGGAGAAGGAAATGGCAACCCACTCCAGTATTCTTGCCAGGAGAATCCCATGGACAGAGGAGCCTAGCAGGCTACAGTCCACGGGGTCACAAAGAGTCAGACACAACTGAGAGACTTCACTTTCTTTTGATCTTCATCAAGAGGCTCTTTAGTCCTCTTTGTTTTCTGCCATAAGGGTGGTGTCATCTGCATACCTGAGGTTACTGATATGTTTCCCAGCAATCTTGATTCCAGCTTATGCTTCGTCCAGCTCAGAATTTTGCATGCTGTACTCTGTATGTGTTAAATAAGCAGGGTGATAATATACAGCCTTGACGTATTCCTTTCTCAATTTGGAGCCAGTCCATTGTTCCATGTCCAGTTCTAACTGTTGCTTCTTGACCTGCATACAAGTTTCTCAGAGTGAGAGATAGATGTTTGCATTTAGACAAGATTGGACTTTCTAATGGCTGAAAATGAGACTGTCTCTAATGTCTGAATGTAAATGATAAGATCTGTCCTAGGCAGTTTCCTGGAGTAGAAAAGGGAGGTAAGACAAAAAGGGCAGGAGGACAAGGTGAAAATACATAATGAAATGAAGTTGCTTCTGCTGTTATCCTACCAATGAAATGCTTGAATGGTAACATTTCTGGAACCAGCACAGAAGAGCTACACTCTCTGGGACTGGAGGAATTAATAGATAGTGAGGACTGACGGCACTTTCACCCAATGTGGGCCCTTTGTCCTTAAAACCTAATGATTCAGTATGATTCACACATTCTAAATCTTACAGGTAAAGAAACTGAGACTCAGAAACTTAACATAAATGCCCCAAGGACAGAGCTGGTACAAGCATGTCTAGGCCATTTGCTAAGTAGGCTGCTCCAGCTCTGCAGTGTGTTTTATACACATTTCTCATTTAATCCAAACAACTCCTTACAGGCTAGCTTCTATTTTTATGCCCAGATCAGGAAGTCAAAATAGTCTTTGGTGCCTCCTCCTGCTTCACTACCTCGGGCAGTAGGGGGATTTTAGGAATCCCAAGAAAAGCTTAGCACAGTGTATCCTTTAGTGAGGAAAAGGTCCCACTGGCACCCTCAGAGCCAAAGAAAATGTGTTCCAGATTTAGTGCCCACTTTTCATGTCAGATGCAGGTAGTTTCAACAAAATTATAGAACAGATTTTATTCACTATCCATTTGTATCCCAAAATTACTTGATTCATACCAATAGTTGCTGGGCTGTTTTAAAAATACTCATTTTCTCTATTTAAAGCTGTCACACACAAATTCTTGGGATGCAGCCTGATGTAAAATTAACTACCAAGCATATTTCAACTGCCAAGAAAAAAAGCTCAGAACCATAAAATGTCAATGGTTTACTGTGCTATAGTTGACTTTATAGTTAGCATTATTAGTTTTCTTCCTAAGGAAGAGCACAGTATGAGGCTTTAAGGACATACTGCTCCATGCCAGACAGTCACAGAGAAATATATTTCCTTCCAGGAGCCATTGAAACTGTACTGGCTGGAGAGAAAGGATAGATAATTACAGTAGACAAGTATACAAATTACACAAGTCAGAAGGACAATGGAACAGACAGGAAGATGATAATCCTGGTTTCCTTGGGGCAATATAGAATGTGGCGTTTGTAAATCTTAGTTATGATGGCACTGAAATCGACAAAGACACCCTCAGTCATCACCTCATTCCTTTTTATTTTTAGCTACCAACCGAGGTTACATTCTGCTCAGTTTCAGTATTAAATGGGTTTTGTTTTGCATTTTCTAGGCTCTGCTTTAATTAAGAAATCTTACTATACAGAGACTTGATTTCTACATATTAATTTGATAGCCAAATCTATGAGCCCTCTGCCCTTTGGTTGAGCTTGTTTTTAGTAAAATGTATTCTGTAACCAACATCTTTTGTTCCTTTGCTATATCATGATTTGTTTTCTGGGTTCTTAGTACATAAGATATATACAAACTTGCTGTCGTAGAATTGGTTTTCAAAATGGACAAAGAAAAATAAAGACTTACAAAAGGGCCTACAGGAGCCAAGAAACTTCATCAGATTTCTTAAATACTTTCAACTTCTTGAAGTTTGTTCATGTATTATCTCATTTCTTTCCCCCTTGTGATGATTAGTTCTNAGGGACCGGATGCCATGATCTTAGTTTTCTGAATATTGAGTTTTAAGCCAGCTTTTTCACATTCCTCTTTGATCTTCGGTTCTCTGGTGGCTCAGAGGATAAAGCGTCTGCCTGCAGTGCAGGAGACCCAGGTTCAATCCCTGAGTTGGGAAGATCCCCTGGAGAAGGAAATGGCAACCCACTCCAGTATTCTTGCCAGGAGAATCCCATGGACAGAGGAGCCTAGCAGGCTACAGTCCACGGGGTCACAAAGAGTCAGACACAACTGAGAGACTTCACTTTCTTTTGATCTTCATCAAGAGGCTCTTTAGTCCTCTTTGTTTTCTGCCATAAGGGTGGTGTCATCTGCATACCTGAGGTTACTGATATGTTTCCCAGCAATCTTGATTCCAGCTTATGCTTCGTCCAGCTCAGAATTTTGCATGCTGTACTCTGTATGTGTTAAATAAGCAGGGTGATAATATACAGCCTTGACGTATTCCTTTCTCAATTTGGAGCCAGTCCATTGTTCCATGTCCAGTTCTAACTGTTGCTTCTTGACCTGCATACAAGTTTCTCAGAGTGAGAGATAGATGTTTGCATTTAGACAAGATTGGACTTTCTAATGGCTGAAAATGAGACTGTCTCTAATGTCTGAATGTAAATGATAAGATCTGTCCTAGGCAGTTTCCTGGAGTAGAAAAGGGAGGTAAGACAAAAAGGGCAGGAGGACAAGGTGAAAATACATAATGAAATGAAGTTGCTTCTGCTGTTATCCTACCAATGAAATGCTTGAATGGTAACATTTCTGGAACCAGCACAGAAGAGCTACACTCTCTGGGACTGGAGGAATTAATAGATAGTGAGGACTGACGGCACTTTCACCCAATGTGGGCCCTTTGTCCTTAAAACCTAATGATTCAGTATGATTCACACATTCTAAATCTTACAGGTAAAGAAACTGAGACTCAGAAACTTAACATAAATGCCCCAAGGACAGAGCTGGTACAAGCATGTCTAGGCCATTTGCTAAGTAGGCTGCTCCAGCTCTGCAGTGTGTTTTATACACATTTCTCATTTAATCCAAACAACTCCTTACAGGCTAGCTTCTATTTTTATGCCCAGATCAGGAAGTCAAAATAGTCTTTGGTGCCTCCTCCTGCTTCACTACCTCGGGCAGTAGGGGGATTTTAGGAATCCCAAGAAAAGCTTAGCACAGTGTATCCTTTAGTGAGGAAAAGGTCCCACTGGCACCCTCAGAGCCAAAGAAAATGTGTTCCAGATTTAGTGCCCACTTTTCATGTCAGATGCAGGTAGTTTCAACAAAATTATAGAACAGATTTTATTCACTATCCATTTGTATCCCAAAATTACTTGATTCATACCAATAGTTGCTGGGCTGTTTTAAAAATACTCATTTTCTCTATTTAAAGCTGTCACACACAAATTCTTGGGATGCAGCCTGATGTAAAATTAACTACCAAGCATATTTCAACTGCCAAGAAAAAAAGCTCAGAACCATAAAATGTCAATGGTTTACTGTGCTATAGTTGACTTTATAGTTAGCATTATTAGTTTTCTTCCTAAGGAAGAGCACAGTATGAGGCTTTAAGGACATACTGCTCCATGCCAGACAGTCACAGAGAAATATATTTCCTTCCAGGAGCCATTGAAACTGTACTGGCTGGAGAGAAAGGATAGATAATTACAGTAGACAAGTATACAAATTACACAAGTCAGAAGGACAATGGAACAGACAGGAAGATGATAATCCTGGTTTCCTTGGGGCAATATAGAATGTGGCGTTTGTAAATCTTAGTTATGATGGCACTGAAATCGACAAAGACACCCTCAGTCATCACCTCATTCCTTTTTATTTTTAGCTACCAACCGAGGTTACATTCTGCTCAGTTTCAGTATTAAATGGGTTTTGTTTTGCATTTTCTAGGCTCTGCTTTAATTAAGAAATCTTACTATACAGAGACTTGATTTCTACATATTAATTTGATAGCCAAATCTATGAGCCCTCTGCCCTTTGGTTGAGCTTGTTTTTAGTAAAATGTATTCTGTAACCAACATCTTTTGTTCCTTTGCTATATCATGATTTGTTTTCTGGGTTCTTAGTACATAAGATATATACAAACTTGCTGTCGTAGAATTGGTTTTCAAAATGGACAAAGAAAAATAAAGACTTACAAAAGGGCCTACAGGAGCCAAGAAACTTCATCAGATTTCTTAAATACTTTCAACTTCTTGGAGTTTGTTCATGTATTATCTCATTTCTTTCCCCCTTGTGATGATTAGTTCTTAAACCATTAAAATAAAAAGATCCTGTGTTCTGTCTTTGGGTATAGAAAGCAAAGGAGTTCTCAAAGAGCTGCATCCGAATCCTCAGCCAGAATCATGGAAAGAGGAAAGACACACACACACACACACACACACACACACACAAGAAGTGTATAGTAGCATCATCCAACCAGGAAGGTTTCCAGGTTCACCTAAAAAGAAATAACTTCAAGAAAGAACACCAGAACCCTGGGAGCAGATCTGAGCCAGACTGGAGTGAATGCCAAGACCTTTGCATCACATATCATGATCCAGAGGACACTAAAGGATTTGCAATTAGGTAAAGCACCATGCCACAGCAAGTATACCTAACCTAGCAAGGTCATGTCACACAAAAATCTTTCTCCATATTTTAATGAAGATATGGCCAGACCACTTCTCCCAACTAAGATGGAGTAGCAATATCACTGCATTTATTCTTCTCTGGTATTGCATGCCTACCAACCCAAACTAAAACCTCCCTGAAACTAAAGAGCTAAAGTAATTCTCCACAACTTGATGTGTTGAACAGTCTCAAAATCAAAAGAGCATGGATACCAGAATTGGAAAGTGAATAGGAGAAATGATAACTGAGAAGTTTCCCCTAATAGAAGTTTTCTTTAATAGCCCTCCCAAAAGCAAGCCTTCATGGAGTAAAGGAAAAAAAAATTTGTGTACTTTGCACATATTTGGATATTCATATTTTGAACAGCTTTTGAAAAATCTCAACAAAATTACCACAGAAACCTGGATAAACACTGGTAATATTTAAGATAATGACTGCTCCCTTCCAAACCAATCTCAGAAGCAACAAAATATGGTACTGCAAGGAATAATTCAGCAGTCCATAAAAACAATTCTGCTTAATGAAAGTGAGTGATTCACAAGTATTGTGAGAAACAGGAAACATTCTCAGGAAGCATTTATGGTTCATGTGTTAGTATTTATACTAACCTGGATTATTCCCTCTTTAATTTCAGGCAATATAGTGCTTTGCAGGTGGCTCAGTGATAAAGAATCCGCCTGCCAATGTAGGAGACACAGGAGACACAGGTTCGATCCCTGGATTAGGAAGATCCCCTGGAGGAGGAAATGACAACCCACTCCAGTATTCTTGCCTGGAAAATCCTGGAAAATGGACAGAGGAGCCTGCCGGGCTACTATCCATGGGGTCGCCAAGAGTTGGACACAACTGGGCCACTGAGCATGTGCACGAGTGCTATCTAAATTTGGGTCTCTTTTTTTCTTTGTCGCATTTTTCTTATGGCACATCTGCTTTTAGGTCAACATTAATGGTGCAGCCCAAAAGCACACATGCTGACAATTATATTTTCCTTACTATGCATCTCTGTTGTGGGTTAACTCTTATGATCTTTCTCATGAAAGCCAAGCAAATCAGATTTATGTTCATGGAACTATAACAAAACTTTTGGGAATGTTGGTAATGGGTCCCACATGTTCTATTTGCTTAGATTCATAAAGCTGGAAAGGGAATTTCAAGAGATCATGTGGGGATTTTAGAAACGGAATTTTATATGATCTGATATCATTTACTAATTTTCCAGAAGGACAGATTTCTGAGCAAATGGGTAGTTTCTGTTAGGCCCCTTGAAGACTGAACCCACTTTTGTGTCAGAGAATACACTGCTGACAGATAAAGGGAATTCTGATGTTACCCTTATGAAGACAGTAGGAGGCAAGTGGCAGAAACCACAGAACACCTTAAACAATTCTGGTATCAAGACAGATATATGACACCAGAATTCCAACCAATTAAAAGCATAAAAATATCTATGAAACATGTATAAGTAGCCATTATTATTTCCTAAATGTACTAGTGATGCAACATGCAATATAAAATAAAACATGTTTCAACATATTTCTGCATGCTGAATCTTCAAGGGATAATCCTGCTCAGTTACTCTTCAATCAGGAAATTCTTTTATTAGTTGGTCTCTCAAATAGTTTGCCTTGAGGAAACTGAAAAATTTCAGTCATTTTGGCCAGCCCTCTGCTGCTGGTATCTATATTTAAATCACCCAAAATAGGTGGTTGCTTATCCAGTTTTCAAACCCCTTCTGAAACAGGCATCTCATAACCTTCTCATTACACCAAAATGCCTCCTACATGTAAATCTGCTCTTTGGGTCACCACTAAATTCACTATAATGAATATAGCAGTAAATGGACTTCATAAATTGGTAAAGAATTAGTAATGCATGTAGGGAGCAGAGTCAGCTGTAGGAAATAGAGGGCGGCTGGGACTAGCTCATAAGCACAGGGTACACGGCAGCAGTTCTCAAACTGTGGCCTGCATCAGAGTTACCTGGAGGGCTCACTCAACAGATTACTGGACTAGTACTTCTAATTCAGTAAGTCTAGTGTAATCTGATGTCTGAAAATTTTTTATTTCTAAAATATTTCCCAGTGAGGCTGATGTTGCTGGTCTAGGGGCCACATTTTGAGAACCACTGGTCTACAGTATTTATTCTTGCAAATACCCCCAACTTCCTGAGATACAGGAATGTATACAAAATAAAGACAGAAAAATCTTAGGAAGAAAAAATTGCTTTCATTTCTCCTAGAAACATTTTTCACATAGATCTGCAACTATTTGTCTCCCTAATGATGGAGTTAACTTGTCTGTACCAAAAAGACCCCAAATGGTTACTGCCCAGTCTGGAGTGTTACCTTCTGAGGTATTTAAATGTCAAGGAGGAATGAGCCCAAAAGAAACTTGGAGATACTTCTTGGGTGGTAAAAGCCAAGAACACAGGGCATTCTGGCTCCTGGAAAGATTTTATTTATAAACGAAAGAGTTGAAGTAAGGATTTAGGCCCATTATGTTTCCAAGGAGACATTTTCAGGAGAGGAGGGGGATAGCTGTCTCCTTCCCTCTTATAAGCACAGAAAAATCATTTTCCCTGTCTCTCACCTATGGAGTGTTCAGCCACTCAAGCAGTACACTTGTCCTTACTTTTATTACATCACACCAGAGGTAAGTTCTGGGACAACAGGATTTGATGTGCTTTAAGAACTCTCTCTCATACCCACAATACTTTATGTATGCATTTAGGATAAAATTTATAAAACTAGTATTAAAACCCTAACAGCATCCAACCTTAAATCAGCTCCACTGTGATTAGGGCACCTTGCAGTTCCTGATAAAGGTTAAGACTGTACCCAACTGATTCTGTAAAAGGAATATTAAAAAATTGTATCCAAATTATTTCTTCCTGGTAGAAAAAATAACTCATATGTTTATTGCCTTTTAGACTATTAACCAGCATCAGAGTCTTTTCCAATGAGTCAACTCTTCGCATGAGGTGGCCAAAGTACTGGAGTTTCAGCNGCATCTCTGTTGTGGGTTAACTCTTATGATCTTTCTCATGAAAGCCAAGCAAATCAGATTTATGTTCATGGAACTATAACAAAACTTTTGGGAATGTTAGTAATGGGTCCCACATGTTCTATTTGCTTAGATTCATAAAGCTGGAAAGGGAATTTCAAGAGATCATGTGGGGATTTTAGAAACGGAATTTTATATGATCTGATATCATTTACTAATTTTCCAGAAGGACAGATTTCTGAGCAAATGGGTAGTTTCTGTTAGGCCCCTTGAAGACTGAACCCACTTTTGTGTCAGAGAATACACTGCTGACAGATAAAGGGAATTCTGATGTTACCCTTATGAAGACAGTAGGAGGCAAGTGGCAGAAACCACAGAACACCTTAAACAATTCTGGTATCAAGACAGATATATGACACCAGAATTCCAACCAATTAAAAGCATAAAAATATCTATGAAACATGTATAAGTAGCCATTATTATTTCCTAAATGTACTAGTGATGCAACATGCAATATAAAATAAAACATGTTTCAACATATTTCTGCATGCTGAATCTTCAAGGGATAATCCTGCTCAGTTACTCTTCAATCAGGAAATTCTTTTATTAGTTGGTCTCTCAAATAGTTTGCCTTGAGGAAACTGAAAAATTTCAGTCATTTTGGCCAGCCCTCTGCTGCTGGTATCTATATTTAAATCACCCAAAATAGGTGGTTGCTTATCCAGTTTTCAAACCCCTTCTGAAACAGGCATCTCATAACCTTCTCATTACACCAAAATGCCTCCTACATGTAAATCTGCTCTTTGGGTCACCACTAAATTCACTATAATGAATATAGCAGTAAATGGACTTCATAAATTGGTAAAGAATTAGTAATGCATGTAGGGAGCAGAGTCAGCTGTAGGAAATAGAGGGCGGCTGGGACTAGCTCATAAGCACAGGGTACACGGCAGCAGTTCTCAAACTGTGGCCTGCATCAGAGTTACCTGGAGGGCTCACTCAACAGATTACTGGACTAGTACTTCTAATTCAGTAAGTCTAGTGTAATCTGATGTCTGAAAATTTTTTATTTCTAAAATATTTCCCAGTGAGGCTGATGTTGCTGGTCTAGGGGCCACATTTTGAGAACCACTGGTCTACAGTATTTATTCTTGCAAATACCCCCAACTTCCTGAGATACAGGAATGTATACAAAATAAAGACAGAAAAATCTTAGGAAGAAAAAATTGCTTTCATTTCTCCTAGAAACATTTTTCACATAGATCTGCAACTATTTGTCTCCCTAATGATGGAGTTAACTTGTCTGTACCAAAAAGACCCCAAATGGTTACTGCCCAGTCTGGAGTGTTACCTTCTGAGGTATTTAAATGTCAAGGAGGAATGAGCCCAAAAGAAACTTGGAGATACTTCTTGGGTGGTAAAAGCCAAGAACACAGGGCATTCTGGCTCCTGGAAAGATTTTATTTATAAACGAAAGAGTTGAAGTAAGGATTTAGGCCCATTATGTTTCCAAGGAGACATTTTCAGGAGAGGAGGGGGATAGCTGTCTCCTTCCCTCTTATAAGCACAGAAAAATCATTTTCCCTGTCTCTCACCTATGGAGTGTTCAGCCACTCAAGCAGTACACTTGTCCTTACTTTTATTACATCACACCAGAGGTAAGTTCTGGGACAACAGGATTTGATGTGCTTTAAGAACTCTCTCTCATACCCACAATACTTTATGTATGCATTTAGGATAAAATTTATAAAACTAGTATTAAAACCCTAACAGCATCCAACCTTAAATCAGCTCCACTGTGATTAGGGCACCTTGCAATTCCTGATAAAGGTTAAGACTGTACCCAACTGATTCTGTAAAAGGAATATTAAAAAATTGTATCCAAATTATTTCTTCCTGGTAGAAAAAATAACTCATATGTTTATTGCCTTTTAGACTATTAACCAGCATCAGAGTCTTTTCCAATGAGTCAACTCTTCGCATGAGGTGGCCAAAGTACTGGAGTTTCAGCTTGAGCATCATTCCTTCCAAAGAAATCCCAGGGTTGATCTCCTTCAGAATGGACTGGTTGGATCTCCTTGCAGTCCAAGGGACTCTCAAGAGTCTACTCCAACACCACAGTTCAAAAGCATCAATTCTTCGGCGCTCAGCCTTCTTCACAGTCCAACTCTCACATCCATACATGACCACAGGAAAAACCATAGCCTTGACTTGCGAAGAGTTGACTCATTGGAAAAGACTCTGATGCTGGGAGGGATTGGGGGCAGGAGGAGAAGGGGACGACCAAGGATGAGATGGCTGGATGGCATCACGGACTCAATGGACGTGAGTCTGAGTGAACTCCGAGAGATGGTAATGAACAGGGAGGCCTGGCGTGCTGCGATTCATGGGGTCGCAAAGAGTCGGACACGACTGAGCGACTGAACTGAGCTGAACTGAGACTATTAACCAGTTTCCAACTGCACTCACCATTCTCATTCTAAGATTCTCTTACTGGATTTCCTATAAAGGCCGACTTTCTCAAAGTGTTGTAATCAAGTTTTCATCTTACTGGTTCCTTCATTATTTGTTAAGTGAAATTGTTGACAAGTTCTCTCTATTTCTATAAGTTACACTTTTAAATTCAAAAACTGTGTTTACAGGAAGTTCCAACAGCCATCACTCTAACAAAGCCTGTGGCAACGGGGCTTGCCCCTGGTCTGTGCTGCTGTCCCACCTCTACTACCGATTCATGGAAGTGCTGCCTCTTCTCTTGACAAAACAGGCCTCAGTTTACTTAGGCAGGCGCCATCATTCCTCACTTGACATCCATGTGCCTTATGGTTTAGTCGCTAAGTCGTGTCTGACTCTTGAGACCCCAGGCTCCTCTGTCCATGGGATTCTCCAGGCAAGAATACTGGAGTGGGTTGCTATTTCCTTCTCCAATGTGCTTTATAACCTGCTTGAAATGGAGAAAAACATTAACCTTTACACCTACTCTTTCTTTGACAAAGGTCCTCTTAGTGCATCTAAGTAGCACAACTAGACGTGATTCACACAACCTCCGTTTAGATGAGGCCATGCCCTGTGGAGTTGTGCAATGTGGTGGCTCTGGACCACCGGGTCTTGTCTTGGGAGCATAAGATGGATCATAAAAATTATTTATATTTTATCCATACTCTATGAGCCACTCATCCAGAGGAAAAAGACTCCAGTCTAGTCCACATCTGGAATTATATAACTAACGAAGAAGAAAGAGGAAGTTCTAGGTTGCTTGAATGTATATAATGAGCATTTTCCATTTTTCTTCCTCTTATGCAGAAAGTCATTCCATCTCCATATAAGTAAATACATTTAGTTCCTTTGTCACTCTTAAGCACCAGAGAAGCCCAGATGGCCACAAAAGCAGGGCAGGCTCATCTGTCTCTACATCTTTCTTTCCAGAGCACGACGGCTTCAGAAGCAGATCTGGTGACTTCATTAGAAGTCTGGAGCAACTTTTAGGCCAAGTGTCAGCTTTACTGGAAAGGATGAGGTGTGCAACCCTCATACTCCAAGAGATTGGAGTTTCTGCATGTGTTTGGTGTGGGTGGGGGCAGGGGGGAGCAGGGGGCATAGAGAAAAGGGAAACTGACAAAATGAGCCCCCTAGAATCAAGAAATCCTTCCTTGCTCTCTGATGGCCGCATGGGAGCTGAGCCAGGATTTGGGGTCTAGTCCAAGCTTAAGGGTAGACATGAGGAGTAGCAGTATTTGTGGCCTGGACCCTCAACCTGAAGAGACAGCATCTGGGCCAGTGGTCCGAGGGTGTGTGTATGCACCGGCAGTAGGGAGCCGGATGACCCAAGGGGAAGTCTGCTACTGATGGCTTCTAAAGAAACGAGAAACCGGTATTTTACAAATACTTGATACGCACATTGACAGTGGTACTGCAGTGTACTTTCAGCATATCAGGTGGTAGTCAGGCCACGTGCACTAGATGCATTCATAGGTTCTACCATTTAAATTCTCACATAATGAACAAGGGTCTCAAACAGATCCCTGCAAACAAGCCTTGGATTGAAAATGCTAATTATCCCAGCATAAGCAGTAAGAAAATGGCAGAGCTAACATTTCAGCCACTCCCATTATAAGCTTTTTTTTGGCTGTGCTGGGCATGGTTTATAGTGTAACAGCCCTTGGTAGGAGTGATTTTGCTGAATTGCTGGTGGATATGAAGTCACTGATAATTAACAACCCTGAGAAATGTATCAGAGTACCACAGGACTCTGCTGAGAATATCATTCATTACATCACAAGATGCCATCTCCATTAAAACTTCTCCTGCCTGTCCCCAACCTCAAGGATATATCTGTACCTCTGGAGCCACAAATGTTTGCATCTTACGTACAACTGGTCTCTTTTCTGAATAGCTTTTAAAATATCAGACATATATATATATATATATATATATATTTTTTTTTTTACTTTACAATACTGTATTGGTTTTGCCATACATTGACATGAATCTGCCACAGGTGTACATGAGTAAAAAATATATATATATATATATAAAATA